>BQNB010002318.1:4736-87236 GCA_026074375.1 Tanacetum coccineum
AGTCCTTTAAGGAAAGTTGATGTACTTCTATACCAACTTTAGAAGTAACATTTTCCAAGGAGATTGCTTTATTCCTTTTGACATAAAGCAATCTTTTTCCTGCCTTGTAAACCTTCTAGAAGTGAAACAACACGTTTCAGCTTCTGTTAAGGAGATAGACAACGTTCAGCTTGGAATTGTCAACCAAGCTGAACTGAAGCTCCAACCAAGGGCCTTCTTCAGTTTTGTACCGCTGCATAAACTAAAGCGAAGATACTTCCTAATCTTCTAAGGACCTGAAGAGTTGACGCTGAAGAAACTTTAGCGACTCAAGCTGAAAGACTTCAACAACTCAAGCTGAAAGACTTCAGCTTGAGAAACACTTAGGGGATTTTATGTTTAAATCTACTAAAAGACTGAAGGGCTCAGGAACTGAACCTAACAATCTCCCCCTATTTGAATATACAAATAGCCTAAGTTAAAATCAATTATAAGTGAGCAAAACAACTTCTTTTTACACAATTGATATGAATTGAATAGCATGAACTGATAACCATTCATTCTAACTTTCATTACAATACATTTACAAAAGACAAAGTTATTACAAGCGATTTCTATTCTACTATCTTAGTTGTTTACTGACCCTCTTCTTTATGCTGAACTTGATGACTTGTGTTTCTTTTTTGACCTGGAATGATCTTTTAAGTCACTGGTTCTTTTTCTTTTCTTGTTAGCTAACTCATTTAGCTCATTTAGAGGATCTTGTTCTTTGAGGGGTTTGTTTAAGTCAATCTTTAGTTCTTGTTTAGTTTGAGTCAGCTGATCCAATCTTGTTTTTATCAGATCATAAATGATTTTTGATCCTTTTTCACTTTTGTCTGGACAAGCTTGTATTACTTATCTCCATTCTACCGAATGTAGATCACTGTCGAATATGGCCTTTCTTTGTGAGAACTTCACAGTTTGTGATCTTAGGGCTTTTCTTTCTTTTCAGCATCTTGTCACAGTATTTATCAAAAAGTAATTTCTTGGTGTAGTATTATGTGACAGCATTCTTTCCCAGAAGATCAACTAATTCATTTTTCAGGTTTATGTCAGCATCTTTGGTGTTCTTCTGCCCCTCAGCAGGTGAAGCAGTTGCTTGGCCTGCTGAAGGAACATTCATGCTTGTAGCTCCTGATGCATTTTCCACCATGGTGGCAAACCTGTTCAAGGTATCACTAACCTTGTGTAAAAGACTTGGAAGAGAATCCAAAGTCTTGAGCTTTTCTTGAACTGAAGAAACTTGACTTGGCAAATTGAGAAACTCTGTTGGAAGTTTGCATTGAATGTTCTTCAGTTCAGCTACCTGGGATGAAAGACTGGAGATAGTGGAAGTGAAGGACTCTAGTTTTGTTGGTATTTCTATGAGATCATCAGGCAGCTTTATTTCCATGTCTCTAACATGCTGCTTTAACTCTTTAATTTCTCTAGATAATCCAGTGATTTTTGAGGGGAGCTCTTTCAGTTTAGTGGGTAAGCAGCTAGCAAAGTCAGGTGAGGCTAAGAGTTTGGATAATTTAGGTTTCAAAGAAGTTACCAGAAGTTTAGTAAGCTATTTGATGTTTGGATATGAGGGCATAACTTTCATTGATGCAACTTCTGCTTCAGCTTTTGTTTTTGCTTGTTCCAGATCTTCCTTCCGAGACTGAAGTAAGTGAACCTGAGCCATTAACTCTTGAGTTTGAGCTGATTTTGGAGATGGAGGAGGTGGTATAACACCTCATGTTTTAGGTCATTGTACGACATTATGTAATGCACAATTTATTTTTAGGGTTTTACGCGTTTACTCTTAAACCGTAAACGTTAAGTTAAATCGCGTAAACTAAAAATGATCATTCAATGTAAACGGGCATTAAACAATTAAATGTTTACATCAAGCAAGTGTTATATGATTATTTTGAGGATAATTAATAACTTTGTTCATCTTATTTTTATTGGCTACGTAAAATGCTTACGTTTCGCGATAAAACGCGTTTCGGCATTCCCGGAAGCACCAAAACCTAACTACGCTTAAACGAATACCCACGATTATACCCAATACACAAAATAATCAATCAAGAATTACAAGATCTTCAGTGAGATGCTTGATGATTTTGACAGACGGGATGTATTAGACTTACACAGGCTAGTTAAAGCAAGGTATATGACATCAAGTCCAGAAGGTTATGACTTAATGCTTTGGGGAGATTTGAAGACCCTATTTGAGCCTGATGAAGAAGAAGAAGTCTGGAGAAATCAACATGAATACAATTTGATAAGCTGAAGACTATTTGATTCTTGTGGGAATTATTATTTTATTGATGAACAATGGAATTGCCATTCACATGCTGATAGAGAAGAAGTATCTACTTACTCAAGAAATGCTATCAAAGATGTTAAGCAGAAAACTAAAGGTTGATCATGAAAATGAGATGGCATTTGAACTTCTAAGGTTTATATGGTCACAAGTACAGAAGTAGAAGAATGTTTCAAAGAATCCTCAACAGTGCAGTCTAGAAGATTATATACAGAAGAAACTTGAGATTTGATGGTAAATCACAAGTTTAGAGGAGGATTGTTGGGATTCAGAGCTTCTACACTTAGTACTGCTAGTTATAATTAGTTAGTACTACCAGTACATTATTAGTACTGTCAGTATAGTTAGTACTGTTAGTTATATATTAGTACGCGTTTTGGTAGCCCATTAGGGTTTTCCTTAGTGTATAAAAGGAACCCTACGGCATAGTTAGAGATATCAGTTTTCATATCAATTCATAGTTAGTTATTCTGTAACCTAGGCAGAAAATTTACAATCAATATATATTCAAAGTTTTGTTTACATTGTTCTTCTTAGTATTTAAACAACTATAAGTTAGATTTCCGATAACTTGTTGTAATTATAATAATAGTTTCTCATTTTGTTGTTGGAATCATTCAAGTTAACTAAGCCTTAACAAGCTAAGAAGATCTATTCATTGGGACTCACATTGTAGTACCGTGTCACAATGTCTATGCCCAAGAGATCAAAACTAGTTTTTATATATGTTTGTTAGTTCTGAACATTCTCAATTTCCATGTAATTTTACGACTTGTATTATTCTTCATATTTAATTTAGCCAATACGCGTTTACTTTTAATTTAACTGTTAAAGCTAAACCGCGTAACTAGGAATATATACTTAAGTAAATGGTCATCAAAATAAATTACAGGTTTAGATTAAGCAAGTGTTCATGTAATTATTAAATTTGTCGGTTTTATTTTATATTGGTCACGTAAAAAGCTTACGTTCACCAATTAAAATACCTTTAGACACACCTCAGAAATACCTAGACTTACCTAGACTCAAACCAATAACCACTTTTAAACCTTAAACACAAAAATAATTCAATTCTTGTGTTAACAAGCCATTATGGCCGAATCTAGGTGAACAAAGGAACCATAATACAATGGATACTTACACTACATTGTACCAATATCATTCTAATTAGACTTATACATTATAATTTAACAAGATTTTGAAACCCTTCTTTCCCTCTTATCTACTTCGTCCTATGTGCAATATCAATCTACAAATCTTCTTTTGCCTAATACTAAAGTTACATGTACAACAAGTTTAATTAAAAAAAAACCTTGTCCTTAAGTCTCTGAGATAGCCTAATGTACATTGGGTAATAACCATTTGAGCTCTTTTTCCCTCTTGATACCCGCTGGCAAGAAAAAGCATACACACAAACCATAAGATTTTCATAATCTTAGGCAAATCTTGTACAAATATCTTGTAATCAAGGATGGTACTAAGAAGTATTATCAATACCATGGGTGACTAACTAGAAAAACATAAAACCATCACTATAGGGAACGGTTTGGCTTTGGATTGGAAACTAGTAAACCATACTAGCTTATGAGCCTATAATTACCCATATACACTTGACATATGACATTCTTGAAACTCTTTAAAACACTACACTCTCCCTCAATCAAAACCCATATTAATCAATTCGTGTCGGGTCATAAGCCGGACAAACACCCTCCAACCTTTATTCAGAACACAAAACTTTGTGCTAGGTTTTTTATACAAGGTCACAAGAAGGATCACGAGCCGAGACTTGGGTACTTAATAAGCTTTGGAGCTTAGGGTTGTCATTTCTATGCGATTTGGCCACGTATTTCCTTAGTTGCATTCTAAGCTTATGATGCTCCTACCATACGTAAGTTGCATTCTAAGCTTATCATGCTCCTACCATACGTATTTCCTTAGTTGCTAGATTGATTTGGCCAGATTAGTTTGCAAAATACAAAATAAACGTGAGCTTGTATATGCATAATGCAAGGCATGCACGTTATTCGCGTGTACATATTTATATTGTCTCTTGTGTGGTGCTAAAAAGATGTAAACCTATATAAAGCAAGGCTTAACAATGACTAGAGTTACACGTTTTCATTTAAAAATCGAATTATACAAAACTTATACGTAAACATTTTGCGTTTAACTTGATAGTTTGGCTTGGGAAGGAGTATACAAGCTAATTAGACGCCTGCATGTGTTAAACACGAACCATAGGTAGGTCAAATAAGCTCAAAGTGTTCGTTCGTGGTTAAACACCACAAACCCAAACCATACGCACCCACAATGAGAACGTGCTTGTCCACTGTTGGGTGCCTTCGAAGCCATTTAATATAAGAACACAAGCTTATATCGGTTGGCTAATGTATATATTAAAGAGATTATATAGTAGCTTAAGGGTGATTAACAAAACCAATAGCGAACCCTAAATATCAATGTAAAGCTTTACGGCCATAATGGGCTTAACCGCTCTTAGCGAGGCCCAATGCGGGATCAATAAGCCAAAACGGCTTAATTATTAAGCCAAGACATAAAGTTTAGCTTATTGGAAGCATGAAAAGCTTATGGACCCGAGTGGACGAAACCTTATACGCTTAAGTGCTTACGGCCCTTAATGGGCTCAAAAGCCTATTTACGAGACTTATAGGCTTATGAATAAGCCAACGAGTGAAAAAAACTTATTTATAAGCTAGAATAGGACTCATGAGCTTATTAAAGACCCTAAGTGTTCATGGGCTTATGTTGGATGTGCCCACATTCTCCAAACCCTTACTAAACTTTTAATCGGCCTAAAAGCCTATTACCGTAGCTTATTGGCTTATGGGATAAGCCAATATGATAAAATGACTTACCTAGGTCTATAACACTTAATTTAAGATAAAAAACCTAGGCTATGCTAGTTGGCAACCTTTAAATGGGCCAAAACATATATACAGGTTCGGTTAAATAGGCCACGGGTCCAATAAACTCAAATAAGCTCATCCGAGCTTATTTATAAGTCCCACAATTTCACACAGCTTATATGAGCTTATCAAAGGCTTTTATCATCTTGAAAAGTTGTTTGGGCCTTTAAAATGCTTAATGGACCCTATCGGGTCCAAAAAGCCCACAAGCGTGAAAACTAAGCTCACCGCGTATATTTACAAGTGAAAACAACTTAAAATGCTTTTGGAGTTAATTAAAACCTTTTGCTATTTTTTTAAACTTATTTGGATCTTAAAATGTAAAATTTGGAAGTTAAAGGACTAGAAGTGTAAACTTAGAAACTCATGGGTTAAAACTGTCAAAACTAATTTTTCATAAGTCTAGGGACTGTTTTGTTACTTTGAAAAACATAAGGGACTATTTTGAAAGTATAAGGACCTAAAGTGTAAATTGTGTAAAATTAAAGACTATAGGTGATAAATGTGGAAACCTAGGGGTTTAAAATGTAAATATTATATTTTCATTAAACATAAGATTGTTTTTGTAAATCTTAGAATACCTAGGGTATTTTATAAACAAAAGTGATTTTTATAAACACTTAACGTATCGTACAAGTTATAATATTTGTCGGATATTATACAAATTAAACACGACTTAATAAATATGTATATTTATTAATAACGTTTATACTTGAACGTGTGTAATCGTATACCTTCCCAAGAGCCATCAAGTAAAGACAAATATAATAAACATGTGCACCCACACAAGTTGTACTGTTATATGTGACATTAACAATTTATTGTAAAGGGTTTTTTGCATTAAGTCGTTAGCTAAACTTATAGACTAAGATGGCCGTATTTACTTAGTATTTGACGGTATGATTCAATTACCATTCTTGGATATATTTATCATTCACAAAGGACTACCTACTAAGGTGAGTACATAGCCCCATGCTTTACAATTATTTAAATGATTTACATCTTTGGGGTGAAGAAACATGCATTTGTTTTACAAATTAGACGCAAGTGACATTTTATACAATGATTACGTGGTGCCTAAGTAGAGATAACCCACTAAGCCCATTATCTGAAACTGTCAATTACTAGATTGGTGAGGCCCGAGTGTGATAATAGATCTATTTGGGATGACTTCCCCGTTCGGTGAGTAGCGCTCACTGTGCCGGTTTGCCAGACAACACGTTTTACCATGTCGGATTTGGGATGTTGCGGGTTAAAAACATCTTTCACGGAAAATGTTTGCAATTTATTGCATTCATACATGTCGAGCTTCAGTGTCATGAGCTTAGGAAAACGTAATTACTTTTTATGATGTTTACATCTGTTGCTTAATCATACACTTGGAAATCTTGCGGTCCTTCAATGGATTTACATAAACCTATGAATTCAGCAACTTTATGTTGACATTTTAAGCTTGTTTTCTCAGGTCAATAAGGCACGACGTGCCAAGATACATTGGGAGTCACTCTTTGGAGAGTCAGTACTAAAGATTTAGGGCGTATTACATTTTGGGAACATATGTTATAAGCCGAAATCTTTATTTAAATTGTCGAACAATTTGAAGCCATGAGCTTTATGTAATGAACAAGTATTTTGTTAATCCAATGTATCTTTTTAAAATGACACGTTTAGTGGTCATTCTCATATCTTGTGCTATTGATCTATGAAGTAACGCCCTTGGATATTCAATATTCCGCTGCTATTCAGATTTGGGGGTGTTACAGATTGGTATCTAGAGCCAAGGTTATAGAGAACCAGGTCAAAAGTTTTTGTCTGGACTATAACCATTTTCAAACACTGCATTCACAAATGGGGTTTGCACGGGACACACATACATTACTTGTTTGCAATCTAGCATACATGCTTACATGACATACACTGTTTTAGCATTAGTAGTTTACTAAGTGCTTGCATGATTGATATACGCGTATATAAATTATACTACGTATATTACTATAAGAGTCTTATAATTAATACTTATATAAGTTATTTTTGTTTTTTTACAGCAGTCATGTCTTCTGCATCATCCGCTGTCACCTACACTTCCGTCTACACCGATTCCGAGCCAGGCAGAGTCTTCTGGGGAGCCGATGAGGAGATATCCGATGGAGGTTCTCGGATCATCATATACGGATACGATGGACTCCCTATATAGCCGGTAGCCCCCACCCATCATCGGATTACATACCAGGCCAGAGGAGCCACAGACACCACCAGTACCACAGGACGAGGATGAGCGTGAGCCTATGTTCATACAGCCACATGATCCTGACTACGTGCCAGAGCCTATATACCCTGAGTATATACCATTGGAGGATGAGCATGAGTTTCCGGTTGAGGAGCAGCCATTACCTCCTGTTGATTCACCTACTGCTGAGTCACCAGGGTATGTTGCTGAGTCGGATCCAGAGGAGTATGAGGATGATGAGACAGAGGATGGTCTGGTTGACTATCCCATGGACGGGGGAGATGATGGAGATGATGATGACGGCGATTCATCCGGGGATGACGCCGATGATGAGGATGAGGACGAGGAGGAGACGGAGGAGGAGCACTTAG
Source organism: Tanacetum coccineum (assembly GCA_026074375.1). NCBI lineage: Eukaryota > Viridiplantae > Streptophyta > Magnoliopsida > Asterales > Asteraceae > Tanacetum > Tanacetum coccineum. Next base: position 12,582 of record BQNB010002318.1, read on the forward strand.
CTCCGACCGACTCCGCTATTGTTGTACCTACTGTTGAGCCTGTTTCCCCACCTAAGGGAATAGAGCCTGTTATACCACCACCCTCCACTGACATTACTACTACTGGAGCTAGGATTATTGTCCGGCTTCAGGCTTCCATATCCCTTCCACCAGAGGCAGAGGTTGAGAGACTTCTAGCCATGCCTACTCCACCACCATCACTACCTATCTCACTATCAGAACCTATGCAGGGGAGAGCCTTGCATATGAGGCCAGCACTAATCATGCACATAAATCACAAACACCTGTGCCTATAACCATTAATACCATCATCTGGCGCAGGTTCCAAACCAAAATCCAAGACATCAGGATAGCCTTCAGTTACGGCCCTTATTGATGCGGTTATGCCGCATTACCATCACCTCCATACCCACCACTACCACCTTCTCTATAAACGTTACCACCACCTATTGAAGTAGGGATGATATTACTGAGTACGAGGGCCCCACCTCGCAAGAGGTCGTGCTTGTCTACTCTAGGCTAATATATGAGGTCGGGGGAGAGTTCTTCTGCTAGACCCCACCAGCGTCGAGGGAGTAGCTATGGGTTTGTCAGCACCTTAGATGCTGAAGAGAGACGACGAGGGATTAGAGAGGTTGGGTATGGTATTAAGGATACTTGGGTGGATCCGGCAGAAGCAGTTCCTAAGATAGCACCTATGACCGTGGGAGAGGTCAATACTAGGGGTACAGAGCTTGCTGAGCTCCATGAGCATGATACGCATGACTTATATGCTCTATTTGAAGATTCTCAGGATAGTAGGACTCGCATATCATAGCGAGTCACTATGGACTTACAGCGGGTCGACTTGCTTATGGAGGATAGGATAGCTCATCAGGAGACAGTACTGATTGTAGAGGAGGAGGCCTATGCTTCCCGAGAGGCTTGGGCTCATGCGATAGGATTGAGTCAGGCGGCCCATTATAAGCTTCAAACCCACCGTGAGCAGGTATATGCATACGAGTTCAACATTATCCATGACACTTCATGTAACACCCACAATAATTATCACCATCGACAGCGGAATCACCACTTGGGGTGGTACTTCATATTTCATCAGTGATATATACATGAGAACAACCTCTCAAAATGGTCGTTTGTAAAACCAATCTCGTTGATTTTCCGAATCAAAATAATAGTTGTCCATAATTGCATCATAATGAAAAGCTTGAAAGCGACCACAACGAGATCTTGATAATTCGTAGAATCCAATTATGAAATCTTGTCAATTTAGACTCCAATGCCACCATTCAGATAGTTCCAAGCATCTAATTCACCTATGAAAAAACCATGTTTAAAAACGTCACATATAGTTGGTGAGTTCATAGTCAATTTAGATATGAATAATAACCCAAAGGTTCCAACAAGTATATATGACCATTTAATTCCTTAAATGGTCCTTTCACATATATATATGATTTCTCTAAATCAACAGTTGCCAAAACATTCCAGACCATTTAAAATCCACCAAATAGTCGTCAAAAACGTATAACAATAGGCCACAAGATTTATCCCCGTGAAAAGCGCAAACTACAACTAATCACCAACATATAACTTCCCGTGATATAAAAACAACAATGAAAACATCACGAGACCCTGATTACGTTTCCTAAGCTCATGACACTGAAGCTCGACAATCTTTCTTGCAATAATTATTATTGCAATTTCTGCACGTTAGATGTCTTAACCCGAAAACCATCCCTCAAATTCGACATGCTATAAGCGTTCCGTTCCCTGTGTAGCTGTCACCCGAACGGGGAGGTCATTTCCCAAATAGATCTATTCATAACATTCGCGCCTCACTATGTAATTTCACAACTACATATATGCAATTGACAGTTCATCGTAAAGGGGATCACTTGTGGTTATCGCTACTTAGGCAACGGTAATCATTATATAAAATTGATCCACTTTTGTCCATTTATAAAACAATGCTTGTTTCACTCCAAAATATATAAACATTATCCATAACGAGTAAAGTGAGGCTATGAAACTCTAATTCTTTAAAAAACATATCACATTTTATAATATACCAAGTAAGTAAAGAGTTTGTAGACAAACATGTATTCCCCCTTGCGGGTTTATAAACATTCAAAAGATTGAAAAGCGAGGTTATGAACTCACATTGATGATGAAGAACGATCGACAGATAGGCATCTAATATGCACAACACGAACGGAAGACGAAGCTGCTCGATCAAGTAGTTGCAACAAATTTTAGCGACTAAGTCCCACTAGCCTAGGATAATGTATTTGTGTTCCCCGATGAATAGTCACATCAACGCTACGAGTTGATGAAGATTTAGATTTAACGTTGTAATGGTTTGGTGGTTAGTTAAATAAATAAATTGAAAATATACGCAAAGCGTGTAATATATATTCTTTATATATTACTTATGAAAAATAACCCTTATTAAATTCCCTAAGTGAATTATATATCAATGGACACTTCAATAACAAAGATTATATAAAAGTATATAATACCTTGCAGGTATTATATAATAAGTGTGAATAATTAATTAAACCAATTAGTTTGACAACCAATTTAATTAATAAAAAGACTTTGAATAATGGTAGACACATGTCTTAACGTTATGGATTTAAACAACCAATGGTTGTAACAGTTTATAATCATTATAAAATATAAATAATATTTTATAAAATATATTTCGTTTCTTCGACGGGTCGCGTCTAAAACAGTTCGTCTCATTGTAAAAGGTTAGTTTGATTCGTGTTAGTTATTTTACACGTTTATTTTAGCTATATCTTTAAACTATAACTTAGTTCCTTTATCCGGTTTAGTAGATAGATTAGCAGTGTTCGTGAATGAAAATATGTAAATTATATAAATTCCATCATGAATTCTCCGTTTATATAACGCTTTCCATTTTCGAAAAACTCGACGTTTTCCTTATTCAATATATGTTGTAATTATTAACGTGTTAATATTTCAAACACTCGCGTTTTTAGATATAATATATTTATATATTTTATTATATCGAAATCTTACAAAAATAATAAACATTAAATATTTATTTTAACCAATTTAAACCACACAATTATAATATACGGTTTTTTATTTAACCCTTACGTTATATAGTTTCTATTTGTTGACTCTTGACTATATAAACTAAACTGAACCCTTCGTTGTTTCGCTAACCAAGCGTCCTTTGTTTTCTCTCTCTCTAAACCAAACATACCCTTATGTTGTCTTTCTTATTGCCAACGCACGTATTCAATGTTATAACCAAAACCAAACACCCCTAGCCGCTGTCACTATACCAAACGCACCCTTTGTTGGCTGTCACAGCCAAACACCCCTTAACTAATAAACCAAACGCCCTTAACCTGTTTTATCAAAACAACACCCCTTAGCCGCTGTCACAGCCAAACGTACCCTAGGTTGCCCCAACTAAACGCCCTCTTATTCGAATATAACAAATCCAAACGCACCCTACTCGCTGCCAAAACCCATAAACAAACACCCTATCATGGTATTAAGCCAAAATTCACCCCCCCTTTTCTTGTTATACACTAACCAATGACACCCTTAATCTGTGAAACAACAAACAAACGCACCGCTGTGGTTTGACCCGAACACCCACGCACCCTTGTGGTCGTTGGTGGCTTTACCGGACCAACGCACCTCGGTGCCGGCTGCCACAGAAACGAACACCCCTTAGTGGTGTTTCGGTTAAACCATAACACGAGCACCCCTGCTGCTATACCACCGAACGCACCCTTGTTGGCGTTAACAACAAAACCGAACGCACCCATGTGCGTGGCTGAGACACAACCAGTCGCACCCATGTGGTGCGGTGGCTGTCACCGAACAAACACCCCTTGGTGGTGGTGTTTATCCACCGAAACAAACCACACGCACCCCTTGGTGCTTAGCAAAATCAAACGCACCCTATTTGTGGGCTGACCCGACAACCCAACGCACCCATTTGTTGTTTTTTATTTGCCGAAACAGCCACCACCGTCGTGGTGGTTTTTTACCACCGAAACAAACACCCTGGTGGTGTTTTAATAACCAACTGCACCCTCTTGGTGCTAAGCCGAAACCACACGCACCTACGGTGGTGATGATGGCATGGTGGTGGCTCGGCTGTCGGAGAGAGAGAGAGAGAGAGGGAGAAAACGGCGCGTGAGAGAGAGAGACCTAGTGGGTTGGATAGATCGGGTGGTGAGGATCAATTTTGGGTTCGGCTGGAAAAGTTCGCCGAAAAAGTTCTCCGGCAACGGCGCGACGGTGGTGGCCGGATCCGGCGATGGTGGTGGCTGGCCGGATACTTTGGGGGAGAGAGAGGACTAGGTGTGTTTTTTTTTGTTATGAAATGATAAAGGGGGGGGGGTGGGGGAGTTGTTTTTTTTAAAAAATCTTTTATTTATATATAAAACTTATAAAATGAAATGGTAAGTGTTTAATACTCGAGGGACTGAAAGTGTAACTTGTCGAGAAACTTTTATAAAATACTGGTTCGGGACTCGTTTAGGCCACTTAATGGATGATTCATCGCACGAAACTTTCGCCATTGTTTTCTAAATCATTTTTCTGATAAAAATGAGTATTCACTCGATAATTTTCCTTATAGTTCATATAAAATTTATTTTAAAAAGTTTTTTATTTATTCTTTATATTTCTGATAAACATGCTCCTTAAATGATACTGTTACCTCGAATATTTGCGTCTTCAACAAACGTCACTGAATAAAATGTTAAATAATTTATTAAATATTCTTATTTAATAAAACGTGATAATTAAATGTAATTTAATTATTTTTGTGCCGGTACTCGTTCTTGATTCTAAAATCTTGCGAGGGCATTTCAGTCACCTTCTGACTGTTTTCGGGTCTCGGTTAAAACTAAAAAGTTGTCAGGAATGTCGTTTTACATCAAATTGCTTTAGAGTCCGAATAATGAAAACGTGATTTAAGTGCTCGTTTTTTATAAGTCAACCTAGGAATAACTTATATCTCCTTTAAAATTTCGAAAATTCTCGGATGTTACACATCAGACACAGCTACAGTTGCAGGGTACTCTTATTCAGACACAGCACCAGATACATGAGACTCGCTCCCAGATGTAGCAGGCTGAGATGGCAGAGCTTTGAGAGACTGACCATAAACGTAAGGGACAGATAGTAGAGACTCTCCGAGTGATGAGACATGAGGCGAGAGATGAGTGACATACAGGTCGAGTTTTTAGGGGTTTATTAAAAGGCCCCCCAAAACTTTGGCAGAGGAGCAGCAGAGGAGAGCTAGACAACCAGGACCAGATGTTAGAGTTCCAGATCACCAGGATGCTTCTAGAGATGTGGATAGTCACATCTAGTAGTTTATGTCATTTTACTTTGCTAGGCTGTTGTTCAGGCATGTTAAGTATTAGGGGTTCTCCCCGCTAGCATAGCCTTAGATCTTTTGTATTGTATTTTGTGTACCAAAAACTATTTCATGTAAAATTTTCCAAGTTATGAATGTAAATAGAAGTGTTTTGGTGTACTATATACCTCTCTATTTTGTTGTTCTCCTCTGTAAAATTATTGTATGTCTTGTCATGACCTCATGTTTTGTCTCTTGTGATTTAGACAAATCATGGCACCTATGTAGAGAAGAGAACCGATACCCCACATGAGAATTCTTATTACACACAAAAGATGAACTAGAGAGAGAAGTTGAGAGAGAAAGTCTAATGAAAAATGGATGGTTGATTGAACAATGTGTGAATACAAAAAGGAAACAACACACCCTTCTTGTGTGGAGAGGGTATTTATACTTACCATAAGGGGACATGGGGTGTTGGGCCTTGGTTACATGGGGCTTTCCATGGACCTTGGACTAGTTACCCTATGTCAGTTTCCAAACCTATTATTGACGCGCTAATCTAACGTATCTAAGGAAGTGACCGAGGACTTTTCTAGGAAATTTGTATCACTAACAATCTCACCATAAGGGAGGTCTCTTACATTGTTATAAAATACTAAAACTATCATACTATGAAGGTCTTCATTTTCTTGTGCTCGCGACTTCTTTCTTTTTTCTTATCTTGTGAACATGATGTTATGATATTTGGATTTAGCTTGTGATTTGTTCTTATCTTGACTTGTATGTGAATATGTGCTCTGAACAACTTGAGATCATCACCAATCAAGCATATCTCGTTTAGCCATCTTGTTAAACTTTTCATCTTGTGAATTGGATTGTTGGACGTATGCTCATACCTTACTTGATTTGTTGACTTGAAAAAGCTTTAATGTTGCATCTTTCTTTGAAAATTCTTTAACTTTAACACCTTAGTCAGGTATCAGGAGTAGCAGAAGTCTTGAAAAACTTACTTGAGCTTTCATGAGTCTTATGTTTGTCGCGGGTCATGAGAATGTGGCTAGGGATCTTGTGAGCCAGATGGATCAGGAACCTCCAACATCCATCTTTAAAATAGCCTGCATAAAACGGTTAGCATTTTAAAGCAGGGGGAGTTATGGCTTTGTCATTCGCCCCAGGTTTGGTTGGAGTAACTTAATCCTGTGAGGGATCGACCTGTGATCAGATAGATTCAATTTAAGAAGAATCTTCTTGACAGGATTTCCAGCTGTAGTATTGAATCTTTCTAACACATAAGTATTAGATTCATCGTACTCAGCATGTTCTCATTATCGGAACGTCTCAAAGCAGACAGCACGATAAGAGTGAACCTGTGAGTTACTATCTCACCGATTGATATAGAAAAATCAATTTAAAAATCAATCAACGTGTCACTTGCTAAAGTGGTTTTGTGACACATCGAGAGTGTTAATCATTTCAAAAATTCATCATCAATCGTCAATCCATATCCTGGAACAAGTTTGATTCTTATAGAATCGCACCATCGTTTCTTTCCAGTTGTCACAAGTTTGATTCATAAAGAATCGCACAAGTTACCTACCATGAGCTTGTTTGATGTTGGCTCAAGCAGGATTTCCATCTTCATTGTGAATGAATTCACTCTGATGTTCTGGCAAAATCACAAGGATCTTGCGTAGGACTCTAATGATATTACTTGATATTCACATTGTGTGAGATAACAAGCTAAATTATGACAAGTGTCCTAATGAGATTGATGGATGATCTCTTTTGGCTCTAGACTCAATTGTGCACTTTTAATTTTAGTGATCGGAGGCTGGAGCTGAGTGCCACCTTTTCAATATCAACTAACTCGGAGTGAGAAAGTCAATAGAAATGAGTGTATCTCCGTGAGTTTTGAAACAAAGTCTTTCCGACTTTGAGTGGCTGGGGGGGTTTGTGCATAGCGTCCACTGGGTACATGACTGTCCTTCAATGTCGACAACACATGAGTGTTTCTGACAGCATATGTATTGACCCGGTTTCTGCCTAAGTGTATGGAGGGCTTCTTTCTTTTCACCTTTTATCCTTACATTTCTTTTTCATTCTTCAACCTCTTCAATGCTTACCGAGACTTCATAACTAACACCTTGTTGGGTTTGTTCCAGTGTTAGCTCCATCTCAGTCGGCATTATTCCCTATTCTCACTTTTTCTCCTTTTTAATCATACCTAAGGACTTCTACACTAACTAGTGGATATCCCTGGGTAGATCCCTCCGGTTCTGGCTGGATCATGGGATCTGAATACCTAAGCCTAACCGCCTTATAACTTCATAAATTTAAGAACATGGTCGGTCTTTTGGGTATTTCATCACGATCCTTCCAAAAACATTGAAAATTTCAATCAAAGTGTTTGATATAAATATCAAAAGATTTACACTTTGAGAGTTTTTCATCATCACTAAAAGCTCCCCCTTAACATGTGCATCGTAATCGTAGTACATGCTAGGTGTGGAGTGCATTGAGTCCATTTTATTTGATCACTTCTGTCAATATACATTAAGTCCAGGTTAATCACATTTTCTCCCCTTATCCAAAATGTTAATCCCTTGATATTTTGGATATCAATTGATTAACCGTTCGGGGACAAAATGATATATTCTAGCAGAATGGAACATATTATTGCTCCCCCTCAACGTTTGAGGGTTTATAAGACAGTGCTGAGTACAATAATTTGAAAGATTTTGAATTTACTAAGAAATTCTTGAAAATTTTGTACTCGAGCACTCCTTATTATCACCATTAAGTCTACACTTTATATATTCACAAGATTATTATATACGAGGTTTGACCTGAATGATGAGAACATCATATGATAGAATCATATGGTTCTTTTGACGCAGCCGTAGGTCTCCTTCGTACAATCTCCCACCAACGAACTTTCTAAGCTCCTCATTAACCTTCTTTCTTTCAAGAGGTTGTCAATCTGATCTTTCTCTGTTCAAGCACTCTTCAGCGTTGCTTCAACTTTCTTTCCAAGTTATGAAAGTCTTTGCATCAAACTTCGAGGATAGAACAGATTCAGATACATATGTAACTTGAGCTTGTGAGGTTGGTGTGTCGGTGTTGAAGTTGTCTTAGCTTCCCCCTAAACCAGCAATCCTTTCTTGAGTAGATTCAGAACTTTCTTGCAAGCCGCATCAAGCAGTCTTGATGTATAAAGCCCAGATATCCGAAGTGCACAATTAACTCGAAACCGCAACACCAAAGTCAATTAAGTCCCGGATGAGCGCATTTCTCTCTTCAGGATAGTCATGATATAAATTGTAACACCAAAGTCAACTAAGTCCCGGATGTCACAATTATTCCCTCTAAGTAGTTGAAATGATAACACCTAAGTCAACTAAGTCCCAAATGTACTCATTTCTTTCTGCAGAATACTGACTAACTTAAGGAAACATCATACCTATGTGAACCTCTTTTATCACATATTTCTACTTCTTTTAAGAATAAGCTTAGTGATTAACCGTTTAAGGAAGCCTTTATTGAATCAGTAACCAATCTTCTCACGCTTAGAATAAATCTTCTTACAACACTTCCCCCTAGTATCTTAAATGATGCATACTTGAAATCACAAGATATCTCTACCCCCATGTAGTTGAAATAGTGCACCCGAAAGTAACAAGTTAAACACTGATTTTCTCTGCGGTTATGACATTTGTCTTCCCGGAATGACCTAAAATGAGAATAGGGTATGAATTCTATCACGTGTACTCATTATCTTTCTTGTATATCTATTCCTTCCCCCTTGCTGGTTTCGATACCTCGGAATCAGCAAAACCTAGTACGCACATATACTCGAGATCGTGTTCGAAGAATTGATAAGCTTAAATCTATTCCGTGAGAATCAACTAAGTCTTAAATTGCAAATAAGTCCATAAAGTTTTAAACACATGACATCTAAAGCTTGTGTAGTTAAAATCCATTAACTCTCCTTAAATTATGATCTGTCATTATTAGAAACTTTATTCGTTAATTCCGTGACTTATTTTGAAAGACCGTTTTAAAAGATTATTTGATGACGATTTCCCCCCATCAAATAATGACCCGTTTTCTATTTAAAGAGTTGTTGTCATTGTTTGAGTGGTCGAATTGTCTTTGAAAAATCTTTTTGTGATTACTAAAAATACTGATTCATTGTGAAGACAACTTTTTACCAATAAAAATAAGATTTCTGTTATTTTAACAAATAAATGCACTGACGCGTACATTTATGAAATATAGAAAGCAGGGGTTGTGATGCAAAGTAATCACAAGCCTTTGCATGGTCATAAAGTAGACCATGCCCGAGAATAAATTCCCGTTGAAAGGTCAAGTTTCCTTTTTGGCAGTTGACTTGCCTTTAACATGATGACCGGGTTGCTATCTGAAATAATAGCAAGCCATTTGTCATGTTTTCTATTCGAACTTTATTTACAGCTTTGTGCCATTGTTGAATGACATTTCTGAAGCCGTAAATATTATCGATGCTAGAAAGCATGACGTGAAAATATATTTTTGTCTTTTTTTGATTTTTAATTTTGTATTTTGTTTTTATAAAAGTTTTATAAAATGAAAATCTTTTTGGTTTTTCTGATTTTATATTTTTCTCTTTTGTTTTTATAAAATTTTATAAAAATAAAAATTTTAAGTATTTACTTATGATACAGGATATATGAATAGGTACCACTACTATTCATCAACTTCATCTGCCAATTGTTTCAGAGTCTCCGGTGTAAAACTTCGCATTCCCAGCTTGTTGATCAGAAATTCAATTCTATTTCGGCCAAGAGCTTTAGTGAAGATGTCTGCTAGTTGATACTCCGTATTGACAAAGTAAAGTTCGATCACCCCATTCTCAACATGCTCCTTGATAAAGTGAAATCTGATGTCTATATGCTTGGATCTGGAATGTTGAACGTTGTTGCAGCATAAGGCAATAACACTTTTGTTATCAGAATACATTGGAATTTTATTGAATCTAAAGCCATAGTCGGTAAGCTGTGATCTCATCTAAAGGATTTGAGCACAACAGTCAGACAAAGCAATATATTCAGCTTTCGTACTGGATATCGCAGCACTTTTCTGCCTTTTAGACGACCAGCTAACAAGTCTATCACCCAAAAGTTGCATACTACCAGAAGTGCTACGGCGTGTATCTTGACAACCAGCATGATCCGCATCTGCAAATGCTGTTAGAGCAATCGAAGAATCCTTCGAATACCATAGACCCCAATGTACGGTTCCTTTTAGATACCAAAAGATCATTTTTACCGCATTTAAGTGCTTTTCGGTAGGCCGAGCCTGATACCAGGCACACATGCATATAGCAAATTGTAGGTCAGGTCTACTGGCTGTAAGATAAAGGAGGGTGCCAATCATACCACGATAGTGTGACGGATCTACGGCTTTCCCTTCTTTATCCTCATCCAGTTTGGATTTCTCCACCATTAGAGTATCCACTGGGTCACAAGAATCAAAACCGTATTTCTTTAAAGATTCAAGGGCATATTTTGACTGGTTAATAAAGATGCCTCTGGGACTTTGAGAAATCTGTAATCCTAAGAAAAATGAGATTTTGCCCATCATTGACATCTTAAATTTTGAACACATGATTTTAGAAAATAGATCACAAAGTTCAGGTGTAGATGCAGCAAAGATAATATCATCGACATAAATTTGTACCAGAAGTAATTCCTTGCCGTCTCTGCGGATGAACAATGTAGGATCCACTGAGCCTTTGGAGAAGTCTTGGGATATCAAGAACGAAGACAACATATCATACCATGCGCGTAGAGCTTGTTTCAACCCATAAAGAGCTTTCTTTAGCTTATACACGTGATTGGGGTTATCTTTGTCCACGAACCCATCTGGCTGGCTAACATAATCCTCTTCCCGCAGATTACCATTCGGAAACGCGGTCTTCACATCCATTTGGTATACGACCATGTTCATATGAGCAGCAAACTCGAGAAAAATCCTTATAGCCTCTAATCTCGCAACCGGAGCAAAAGACTCTTCAAAATCGATTCCCTCCTCTTGACGGTAACCACGGGCTACTAATCGAGCTTTGTTCTTCAAAATTCCTCCCAGTTCGTCTAGTTTCACTTTGTAGATCCACTTCAAAGTAATCACCATAACTTTGTCTGGTCGGGGTACGAGCTCCCATACTTCAAGTCGTTCGAACTCATTAAGTTCTTCTTGCATTGCTTCAATCCAACAGGCTTGAGTCAAAGCATCTTTATACGTCTTGGGTTCAACAGCAGTGAGGAAAGCATCGTAGTAACAGAAAAGAGCTTGCTCATGTAATTGCAGCCGAGTGGAAACTGGTCTAGCGAGTTCACCGATTATGTTTTCAAGTGGATGATCCTTAGTCCATTTGCTATTGTGTTCAGAAATTTGGTGATCAGGGTGCACAATTGTATGAATAGAATCCGATGATGAAGATTGATCAGAGGGGATTTCTAGAATTGGAACACCAAAGTACGGATCATTACTCATGTGTGCAACATCTAAGTCATGATTGTCTTCTTCAACATCTATAGGAATGATAGGAGATTGAGTTTCGAGTGTTGTTTGATAGTTACTAGGTGATGGTGCATCTTAGTCAACTATTGTTGAGGAAGGTGAACCGGTTGATGCAGCGGGTTCTGGAGCAAATTAGTCTGCAATTACTGGAGAAATACTATCTGGGGTTGGGTGATCAACACTAGGTGGAGGAGTGAGTAATTCATCAAACAGTTGTTGAAACAAAAGATCCTAATCACTTCTTAAAGGTGGTACAAACGGTATTGAAGGAGCAGGGTTTGGCACGAGTCCTGAACTGATTATTGCAGGAGTCATTTAATGAAGTGCGAGTCCTGAACTGTTGTGTTCAGAAGCCATCGTAATCAGCTCATCAAAATCTACATGAATTGTCTCAATGATTCGTCTAGTATGTCGGTTGTAAATTCGAAATGCTTTCTTTGTGGGTGCATAGCCAATGAAAATACCAATATCAGCCTTTGGTTGTAACTTACCTAAATTCTTACTATCATTTGTTGTTAGGAATTATATTTGAGTTGATAAGACAAAACAAGAATGAAACAAGATGGAAACATAAGGACTAAATCTAGCATTATGGAATTCTACAAGCTGGTGGAGGATATTCTACAAAAGATAAAAGATTCCAAAAGATATGATTCTTGAAGATAAAGATGAAGTTTATTAAAGAATTAAAAGATTTAGTTTCCTTATACAATTATGTTTTCCCTTGTAAATCTAGATGGACTCTACTATATAAAGAGATCCCTAGATATAGTTTTCTATGTGTCAAAGATGTAAATACCAGGAAAAGTGTGTGTGTGTCTAGGCGTCAAGTCCTTTAAGTGAATGCCTAGGTTTGGTTGGTTTAGCCTCAAGGATCTTTGATTCTTTGTTATAGTTTAGATAACACGTTCTATGATTAATCACGTAGAATTAGGTCTTGTAGTAGTCATTGTATAAAGATGATGATGAAACCTTGTTAGACAATAATAAAGAATGTTCTTAATGTTTATTCTGCTGTGCATTCTATTGTTCTTTGTTATTGTTCATCCTAGATTAAAGTTCTAAACAAACTAAGCTTAAACGATCATATGGTTTCCACAATTGGTATCAGAGCCATGGAGCTCATGATCTAGGATCTACAAGGTGTTTTGATGTCGCATCTATGAAGGAAAAGAGGTACGAATTTTCTGTCTTAGTTATCATGTCGAATCTGGTGATATTAGGGTTTTTCAGCAACCCTAATTCGATATAACAAGATGTTTGTTCACAATTGTTGTTGATTGATCCGTGACAACAAGATGGTTGCTGATTGTGGTTCTTGGTTACATAATTCAAGGGTTCTTTAGAACTTATTTAATGAAAAGAATCATTAGCAGTTGATGAGGATGATGAATTAGTGACAGTTTAGTGACAGAAAAGTGTCGCTAAAAGAGGCGTCGTCTGGATACTTAAAAAAGTATCCTTAAACAGTCATTATTATGTTTATACTGCTGCGCTTCCTTGTTTCTACTATTGTCAATAACGACACATAGTGACAGTTTATTGTTAGTACTGTTGTCCTTGGTTAATACTGCTGGTTTGTGATTAGTACTACTTCTAGTCTATTTTAATACTGCCAGTTGTATGTTTATACTGCCAATGGCAGTTAATACTGCTAGCCTTATCTTTGAAGGTTAGTGATGATGCTTATGATTATTAGTGCTGGCTATGGATGTTTGTACTGCTAGCATATAGCAGTTAATACTGCTAGGCTTCTTTTGAAATTAACACTACTTGAATGATTAATACTGCTAGTATATTTTTAATGCTGCCAGTATTAAGTTTCTGCTGCTGGGGTAAATTTTAGTAGTTACTACTGCTGGACTTAAACCAAGGTTTGTGTTGCTCGTATGTTTAATACTTAAAAAAACCAAGCTTGATTGATTTTGGTTTTTATTTTTTTTAGTTTTCAAATTAGGATTTAATTTAAATGTTTTTAAATGTTTAATGGCTCGGATTTGGATTTCTTGGTTTAATTGATTACGAAGATTATTGTTTATCACCTATTTGAAGATGAAGTGGAATTATTTGGGTTTGTGTTCTTATCATGTCTCAAATGACTTACAACATTTGTAGGTAACTTGTTCGTGCATACAACGGTGTGACAAAGACTTGACAAATCTAGCAAAGGTATGTGATATAACTGATGGTGCTCAATGCTCACATTTGCTATCACTTTGGTCTGGTGTCTCATAGAAGATGAGGATAATTATCAAGAGATTGCGGTCTCCTTATACATTGGTTTTGGGTATGCGTTTGACGTCATGTGGATAGTACAAAATATAAGACACAAGTTTGGGTTATTCTACTTCAGCATCAAGTTCGTTATACTTAGTTTTCTTCAATAGTAATAATTACATAGAGCCTACAAAATTTGAAGATTCAAAAAATGGTTAACATATGGGTTTCAGGGGAAGCTTAATGTTAAAATGTTTAACTATTTACATGCATCATTTTACCCTTTGACTTTTAGGTCTGGCTTGACTTACAAGAACAACCATCTAAATCACGTTTTCACGGCTCGGACCCTAAAGCAATTCGATGTGAAACGACATTCCTGACAACTTTTCAGTTTTGCCCGAGACCTGGAAACGAGCCGAAAAGGGCTAAAACAGCACCGCAAACATTTTTCGAACAATATACAACGCGGACACACAAAAATAATTAAATTTTGTTTTTAATTATCAGTATTCATTTAATAAAAATATTAAATAAATTAGGCATCATTTTTAATTAAAAGCGTTGTTGATAACGCGAATACTCGAGCTTAAATCCATTTTTATTTCGGACAAGACGAAACCGGTTCACAAAATGAATAACAGATATTTTATTAAATGTTATAAAATATTTATGAAACATTATCAAGTAAATACTCATTTTTATCAGAAAAATGATTCGGAAAACAATGGCGCAAGTTTCAAGAGTTGAATCATTCGTTAAGTCCTTCAAACGAGTCCCGAACCGATATGTATGGAAGTTTCACTAAAAAGTTACAATTTAAACCCTACACTATAATAACTTGTCACATTTTATTATATATATATAAATTTCACCCCATTTCTCTCATTTCCATCTCATTTTATACACACACACAAACTTATAATCTCTCTCTCCCTCATGAATTATCCGGCGGCCGACCATCACCTCCGGCCACCGCCGCCGTCACTGCTCCGTCACCGGAAAAATTTTCCGGTGAGCTTTTCCGGCCAACACCAAAAACCCTCCCCATCTTCCGATCTATACAACCCGCTACTCCACTCTCTTTCACGCGCCACCACAACCACCATAACACCACCGTCGTCATCATCGTCATCCTCACCACACCGACGAAGGGGTGTTCGTTTGTTCGGGTTATGGTCATAACAAACAAGGGGTGTTCGGGTTTGGGTTAAAATCACCGCATGGGTGCGTTTGGCAGCACCTCGGGTGCATTTGTTTCGGTGGTATAGTAACCGGGGTATTCGTTTGGTTTGTTTACGAATAAGGGTGCGTTGGGTTTTCACAGGGGTGCGTTTGTTTATGGGATTTATAACACAAGGGTTGTTTGTTTGGGTCGTGACAGCCACTAGGGCGCGTTTGGTTGGGTTTGGTTTTGTCCACAGCCACCAGGGTGCGTGTGGTTTAATAACAACAGATGAGGGGTGTTTGTTGTTTGGGTTAACAGCCGCGGGGGCGTTGGGTTCGGTGGTCATAAGCCCAAGAAGGGTGCGGTTGGTTTGTGTACACGCACCACAGGTGCGTTTGATTTTCATAGTGACAGCCATGGTGCGTTTGGTTCAGCCATGGTGCGTTTGGTTTAGCATGTAACACCACAAGAGGCTTGTTTGTTTGTGGGTTGGCACCGGTTAGGGTGCGTGTGGTTTGTGACAGCCCGCAAGGGGCGTTTGGTTGTGGTTCACAGCCGGGGGCGTTTGGTTTTGTATACAACTAGGAGTGTCCGTTTGGTTTGGCAGTTTATGCCAAACGGGGGTGTTTGAAAATGATAAAGAAAGTAAAAAAAGAAAAAGAATGAAGTAAGTAAGTGAAAGTAAGATCAAATGAGTAAGGAGGAGGAAGGGGAGAGATGTAAATGAGGAGGGAAAGAAGATAAAAAAAAAATGGTAGGATAAATGAAAATTGGAAGATAGAAAAAAGAGTGGATAATAATATGAATTTGGAAATAAGAGAAAGTGATGTAGATGATGTAGTTTGATGATAGGTGAATAAGCATAGGAAGAAGATAAAGTAGAAAAGAGAAAGAGTAAAGATAGAAGAGAGAGATAGAATGAAAGGAATAGAGAAAAGAAGAGAAGCAGAGAAGAAAAAGAAAAAAAAGTGGAAGTTGGGATATTAAAGAGGAGTAAAGAAGAAGGGGAATAAAAAAGGAAAATAGAGAAAAAATAAGAAGAGATAATAGTAAAAGAAAGAAGGAAAAGAAAAGTAAGTAAATAATAAGAAGAGCACACAGAAAGAGGAGATAGGAGAGAAAAAAAAAAAGGAGGAGAAGAGAGAAGAAGTAAAAAGGAGGAAAAGAAGAAAGAATAGAGGAAAAAAAAAAGGAGAAAGAAAAAGAAGATAAAAAAAAAAAAGAAAAGGAGAAAAAGAAGGGAAAGAGGAAAAAAAAGAAAAAAGGAAGAAAAAAGGGGAAAGGTGAAAAGGAAAAGGGGCGAAGGAGATAAAAAAAAGGAGGAAGGGGAAATAGGAGAGAACAGAGGGAAAAAAAAGAGAAAGCAGAAAAAAAAGGAGCAGAGAGAAGAAAAGAATGAGAAGAAGAGAAAGAAAGAAAAAAAAAAGAAGAAAGAAGAAAGAAGAAAGAAATAAAAAAAAAGAAGAAGAAGAGAAAAAGGAAGAAGGAAAAGGGAGTAGAAAAAAAAGTAAGAGTGGGATTAATAAAAGAGTGTAAGGAAAGAAAGAAGGGAGAAAGATGGATATAAGGAAGGAAAAGGAAGAAGAAAAAGAAAAGAAAAAAAAGAAAAGAGAGAAAGATAGCGTAAGAAATGAAGAGTGAGGAAGAGAAAGAAGTAAGAAAAGAAAAGAAGAAAGTAAAAAAGAGAAGGTAAAAGAAAGAAAAAATGTAGAAAGAGAAAATGAGAAGTAAGGAGATAAGAAGGGTTAGAGAAGAAAAATTAGGTAAAGAAGAAAGGCAGAAAGATAAAGAGAGGAAAAAAAGAGAAAATAAGGAAGATGAGAAAAAAGGGAAAAATGAGAAGGAAAAAGAATAAGGTAAAGAGAAAAAAGAAGAAGAATAGGAGGGAAAAAAAGAGAGAGGAGAAAAAAGAGAAGAAAATAGAAGAAAAGAAGAAAGAAAAAGAAATAGTAATAGGCGGAAAATAGAAAAGGAAAGAAGATAAGAGAGCAAAAAGAAAAGGAATGATAAAGATAAGAGGGCAGATAATAGAAGAAGGAGGATAATGAAACAGGAAGGAAAAAAGAAAAAGAAGCGAAGAGAAGAGATAGAAGAGAGAGAGAGAAAAAGAGGATAAAAGGAATAAAAATAGAAAAAAAAGAAGGTAAGAAAAAAAAAGAAGATAAGAGAGAGAAGAGAGAACAAAGAGCAGAAAAGGCAAAGTAAGAATAGAAAAAAAAAGTAAAGAAAAAAAAAGAGAGAAGAAAGAAAGGAAAGAGAAAAGGAGATAAAGAAAGAAAAATAAAGAAGGAAGGAGGAAGAAAGAATAAAAAAAGAAAATAAAATAAAGCAAAGAAAGAAGAAGAGAAAGAGGTAGATGAAAGTAAGATAGAGAGAAAAAAGAAAAGAAAAGAATGAAGGAGCAGAGAAAGAGAAGAGTAGGCAATAAAGAGAGAAGAAGAAAGATTAGAGAGGATAAAAGAAGAAGAAATAAAGAAATAGAGGAAAGAAGAGAAGAAAGATAAAAGATAGTAATGAAATATAAAGAGAAAAGTAAAGAAAAGGTAGAAAGAGAAAATAAAGAAAAAGAAAAAAGAAGGAAGAGGAAGTAGGTAAAGGAAGGGGAAAGTAAAAAAAGGAAAAAGAAGGGAAAGATAAAAAAAGAAAGGAAAGAAATAAGATAGTAAAAAAAAGAGAAAAAAGAGAAGAGAAAGAAAAAAAAAGAAAAGAGAGGAGAGATAGAATAGGTATGAAGAAAGGAAAAAAGGTAAAAAAGAAAAGAAGAAGAGGGAAGAGAAGAGAAAGAAGGTAGAAATATAGAGAAAAAAGGAAAACAAAGAAAGAAAGAAGTAGAGAAGATTAATAGGAGAGAAGAAGGATTAAAGGATGAGGAATAAGGAGAATTATGGTAAGGAAAAAAAAAGGAGGGAGAGAGGGAGTGCAGGAAGTATAGAAAAAGAAAGAACAGTAGAAAAATGAATAGCCAAGAAACAACAAAAGAAGAGAAAAAAAAAAGAGACAAGGAAAAGAGAAAAAAGAGAGACGGGGCGAGATAAAGGAAGGAAGACGGTAAAAAAAAGTAAAAGCATAGAAAGGCCGCGCCGCGTTCACGTCGGCCTCCCGCGGCGTCTCTCTACCACCACCTCAACCCCCCCCCCACTTTTCTTCTCCTTCCCAGCCCCCGTGCCTCACCCAACAAACCCACCCACCCCCCTTCCCGCCCCCGCCACCGCCCCTTTCGTCCCGCACCCCGTCTCCCCCGTCCGACCTCTCCTCCGCCCTCCCCCACCCTCTTCCCCCTACCCCCCCCCCCGCCCCTCCCCCTTCCTCCCCCAACTCCCCTGCCACCCCCTCCACCCCCCCTGGTCGCACTCCCCCCCCCCCCCCTCCCCCCTCCCTCCCCCTCCCCTCACGTTCCGCTCCTCCTCTTCTCCTCTATCACCCCCGTACTTTCCACCCTACTCCTCCACCCCTCCCCCCCCCGCGCCCCTCTTCCCCCGACTCGTCCCCCGCTTTCCCCTTCACCCCTCCTCCGCTCCTCCTCTCCTGCAACCTCTCCTCGCTCCTCTCCCGTCTCCTGCCTTCCCCCTACCCTCCTCCTCCACTCTCCCTCCTCGCACCCATCCCTCGCTCTTCTCCCCTGCCCTCCCCCCCACCACCCGCCCCCCTCCCTTCTCCCCCGCCTCCCCGCAACCTCTCCCTCTCTCTACCCCCCTCTTCCTTTTCCGCTCCTCCCTTCCCAACCCTCCTTTCTCTCCCCTACCCCCCCCCCCCCCCCCCCACCTCCCTAGCTCCTCCCCCTTGCCCCTCCTTTTCCCCCGCGTTCCCTCCCCTGCACCTCCTCAGCCTCCTCTTCCTTCACCCTTCACCCACCTCTCTCTCCTCTCCTGCCTCCTCTCCACCCCCCCACCCCCTTCCTTTCTTACTCCTGCCTACGCGCCCTCCTTCAGCCCGATCCTCTCCCCTCTCCACCACCACACCACCTCCTAACCTCACTCTTTCTCCTTCATCCATCATCCCCCTCCCGTCCTCCCTCTCTCCTTTCCTCCCCCCTCCTCCTCCCTACTACCCCTTTACGTCCTCCCCCCCCCCCTCCGCTCTCCTCCTACATCTAACCCTCCCTCCTGCACCCACCCCCCCTCCTCCTCTCCCTTCCATTCTCCCCCCCCCCCCATCCCCCCACCTCCCCACTCTTCACGCCTCGCTCCTGTCTCCTCACTCCCCTCCACTATCTCTCGCTTCCCCCACTCCCCCCTCCTTTACTCCCCCTCAACCGACCTCCTCCGTCCTCAACTCTCTGCCCCCTCGTCTTCTGCCTCACACCTTCTCCCCCTCTCCCCCCTTCCACCCTACCTCCCCCCTCCCCACCCCACTTCGCTCCCACCCCTCCTCTACCGTTTCCCTTCCCCCAGTCCCCCTTTTCCCTCCCCCTACCCCTCCCCTCCTCTCTCCCTCCCATCTCTCCCTTCTCCCCCCCCGCCCTCGACCCCGCACAGTCCTCCCCCCCTTCCCTCAACATCTCCCTCCCTCACCTCCCCCCTCCTCCCCCCCCTGACTCGTCGTCGCCCTCCGCCTACCCCTCCCAACCCCCCTTCTTCTGCTCCCTCCCTCCTTTCCTCTCTTACTCGTCTACCCACTACCTCTGTCACCTCTAGCACCGAGCCTTAACGCTCAGCAACCTCATCCCTCTCTCCTACCCCCCCTCACACTCCCCAGTCCTCCTCCCCTCCTTCTCTCCTACCCTCACGCCTCCCAGCCTTCCACACGTAAATCTTCACACGCTCTTCTCCCCCCAACCATGCCCTTTTCTTTCCCCCGTTTCCCTTCTCCATACCCACCACACGGAACTCCCCCTCCGCCTACTTATCCTCACTTCATCCCGTTTTCTTACTCCTTTCTTCACTCCCAACTTCCCCGCCTTTCCTCAATCCCGTGCCTACATCCTCTCCCCTCTCTCCCCCCTAAACTTCACCCGTCTCGCCCCTATCCTCCTCATCACCCTCCTCTGCGCCCATACCCCCTTCCGTTCTCTCCCACTTCATCCCCACAAAACACCTGCAAACACTTAGTCTCCGTCCTCCCTGCCTACCCCCTCCAGCTCGCCTTCTACTTCGATTTCACCATCCATGCGTCGACCCACTCAATCTTCTCCTGTATATCCCTCCTACCTACCTACTTCAACCCCTTCGTCGCCCCTCCGATCAATTTACCCCTCTTAACCCCCCAATCATGTCTCTCCCCCTCCCCCGAGTTCGTCGATCCTCTATCCTCCCTCTACCGCCCTTGACCGTGACACCCCCACCCCCACACCCTCCTCCCTCCCCCTCCCCCCCACACTCTCCCATTACATCTCCAACACTCCACCCCCCCCCACGTTACTTCTGACCGCCCACCGTTCTCACATATTATACCCCCGTCCGCCTTCCTCCCCGCCCTCACTCTCACCCCCATTCTCTCTTCCCTCCTCACCACCACCTCCCCACACCAGCCTCTCCCTCCTCCTGTACGCTTGACTAACCGACTTACTTTCTACCCTGCTCAGCGACACCACCACTTTCCCTCTCTCCTCTCCTTTAATCTGCTCCCCACTCCTCCTGCCTGTTCCGTTCTCCCCACTCCTCCTCACCTCATCACCACCTCCGTCCCCCCCCTTACCTTGCCTTGCCCGCCCCCTTTTGCTCCTCGTCTGCGCCTACACTTCCCCCCTCTCCCTCAGTCCCCGCGTACCTCTACCTCCCGACCCCCGCCTCCTCACCCCCCTTATTCCTCCCCCTCCCCACCTCCCCCCTTTTCCCTTACCTTCCACATCATTCCTACGCCTGCCCTCCCCTTCACCGACTTTCTCGCTGGCGTCTCCTGCTCCACTCACCCGACCACCCCCACCCCTACTACTGTTCTCCACCTTCTTGCGTGTCGCTCCAAAACCTCCCCCCCGCCTGCTGTCCCCACGACTCTACCCACTCCCCTTCCCCCGCATCACCCTCCCCCTCCTCTCTCCTCTTCCTACCTCACGACCACCCTCCAGTCCCCCTCCTCACGGCCCCAAACTCCCATCTGTCTTGCGTAACCTTCTCCATCCCTCCTGCCTGTCGCTCTCCCCACCTCCACCCGCTAAATCCTCTCCGTTACGCTACTGTGACCCCCCCCGTTCCGTACCTACCCACGGCTGTACCCCTGCCGTTGCTTTCCGTATTCCTACAGTTCGCTTCATACCCTCCTCTTCCCCCTCGGTGCCCACCTTCTCTCGGCGCGGCCACCCCCCCCCACCCCCGCCATTGCTTGCCCCCACTCCCCTACGGACCGCCTCTTCCACTTCTCCTCATCCCTCTCGAAATTTATGTCTGACCCGGCCGACGCCACTCCCCCCCATCAGCTCCACACTCAGCCTCTTCCTCCCGTCTTCTCTCATGCCACCTTTCCCTTCTACCCTTTCCATCACTACACCCATTTGTCTACTATCCGCGTCAACTATACCCATCATCCTTCAACCACCCCTCGGCTCCGTCTTCACTCCCCTCCCCCTAATTTTCCTACCTCTCCTGCCCTTCCAACTGCTATCAGCCCCGCACTACCCCGTTTTCCCTCCGTTCCTCATTTCCCTCAAATCTCGCCCGCAACCGCCCATCATCGTTCACATCACACGTCTCCTCCTCTCTACGCCTACCCTCACCCCTTTCCCACCCCCTTTCACAGCCCCATCCACCATTCGCCTCTCGCCTCTCCCCGCACTACCCCTACCTTCCCGCCCCCTGTCCCGCCTCGTACCGTCCACCCCTCCTTGCCCCCCTTCCGCCTCCCCCCCCCCTCTCCCCCCCTCCCGTCCGCGTCCCTCGCCCCCCTCCCTGCGCCCCCTACTGTACCCCCTGCGCCCCCCTCGTTCTACCACACGGTCTCATCTCCTCTCTCCTCTCCCGCCACTACCCTCCCCTTCCCTTTCCCTAAATCCCGCCGTCTTCCTCCTTCCCGACCACCCGCTCTCCCTGTTGCGCCCCCTCCTGCCCCCGCTCCTCTCCCTACCGCTCCCCCCGCCCGTATCTCCTTACCCCTCCCCACCACACCCCCTCTGCTCTTAACCCTCCCCTCTCTACCGCCCCCTACTCTCCCCTTTCCCTTCACTGCACTTCTCTCCTGACTCAACCCCCCACATCCTCCCCTCCTTCGTCTCACCTCTTTGTCTTTTCTGCCCTCTCCTTTATTACTCCGCCCTCACACGATAAATAACCCACTTTCCTTGTTCCCACTCGCCCCTATCCTTTACGTCTACTTGTCCGCTCGCCCAAAGCGCTACATCGTAAGTCTCCTACATCCTAAACCCCTTCCGCCCACACACCTCACTGTCCCCACCCTCCCCACTTGATCTGACCCCCCCCCTCCTATCTCCTCGCCTATCCGTCCTCCCCAGCCTTTCCTCACTCCCCTCTCTCCCCCCCGTTCTACAGACCGTCCCCCTCCCCCATCCCCCTCCTTCTCCCTCTCTTCCTCTCCCATGATCTTTGCCTCAAAGGTTCTCTTCACCAGACTCTTTACCCCCATCTACACCACTAACCCCCTGCTCACTAATTTTTTCTGCACACCTCCTCGCCCTCCGCAGTTCTCTCCAAGCTTCTACTCTCACCCCTCTTTACTCCACCTACACACCCCCCGAGGCAGCTCCATTCCGCTTCTCGCTCCCCACCTACTTTCTTCCGCCAGCTCTCCGATCCTCGCTCCCGCCTCAGTTCTCGCCTCCCTCATTCACCTTCCTCCTTTCTTATGCATCTTCCGCTCCTCATCCTCCATGCCTCGTACCCATCTCCCCAGCTTGCTGCCATGCTCTTCAGCTATCCTATCTACCCCACTCCCGCGCCGACTCCCACTTCCCTGCTACTTCACTATCAACATGCCACACCATCTAGCACGACACTCCATTCACATCGATCCACCCCTTCTCTGATCACCAATCTATATCTCTAATTACACATTCCCTCTCCTCTTCACTCCCTCTAGACTTACTCTCGCCCCCATTCACCATCCCCCTGTCCCTTCCCTCCTCTGCCCCTCCGCGCACGGCCGCCCTTCTCCTGCCGCCCTCCCCACTTCTTCTTTCCCTCACCCCTCCCCGCCACCTTTCTGCTCACTCTAACGCCCTACGCCTTTGCCCCCTGCCGCAATCTCAAAACTGCAGACTATATGCCGTCTGCCCCCCTCCCAGGCCCTCCGTCTGCCTCCACTCCGTCTCCCCCAGCCTTTGAACTCCTGGCACCGCATTTGACAACTCACCGTTCTATCCTTCCCCCGATTGTCATACCTATAGACACTCACTCTTCTACAACCCTTTCCCAGACTTTCGACTGCTCCTTAGCCGTCCATTTTCCCCTTCCTTTCCGCATCGTTTTCCTCTCAGCATCTTTGCTTCCATTACCTGATCCCCCTACTCATCCCTTCTCTGCTCCGTCGACCGACCCCCCCCATTTCTCCCTTTATCCCTACAGTCCCTCTACTGCCCACCACACTACCCCTCCCACCCGCCTTACCCACACACCTATCCCCCTACCCACGCTCCTGTGTTCTACTTCCCCATCTCTCACCTCCCTCCGGGGGGGGGGAGGGTGGGGAGGATGTGGATTGGGTGGGTTGGGAGGGGAGATGAGGGGGGGGGAAGGAGGGGGGGGGGGTGGAAGCGGAGCGCTCCCCCCGCGACCCCCCTGGACGACGTCGGCCAGACCCGCCCAGCCACTCTGTGCCGTCACCCCCTGCCGCCTCCTCTCACCGCACTCCCATCCTGTACTACCCCTTCCCCTCCCCTCCGTGCCGCCCCCCAGCCTCGTACACCTCTCTCCCCCTATTCGACCTTGCTCCTAGCCGTGTCTCCCCCCTCGCATCGTCCCTACCCCCTCTGTCCTCGTTCTAGCGTCCTAACTTTCCCTCCCCTCCTACTCTCCAGCTTCCTCCCTCCCGACCTCTCACCACATCCACCATGCTTTTGCTTTCATACCATCCCTCTCGTCTTGTTTCCTCTCTCTTCCCCTTCCAGCTCACCCCAAACCCCCACGTTCGCCGGCCGACACCCACCTTGACCCATCCCCCCCCTGCCCGCCCCGGTCCCTTCCCTACCTGTAACCATCAGTGCTCCTCGCCCCGAGCCCCACTCTTTCCGCATCCCCCGTTCTCTCTATCCCCCTCCTATCACTTCTAGCTCCGTCCATAACCGTCCCCTTTCGCGACCTCTCCTCCCTCCCTGACTCGACTATTTCCCAAACCAAACGCCCAGTCACTCTTCCTCGACCCACGCGTGATTCGAGCGCCCCTCCTCCTGCTCCGCCTTCTCCTGCCACGCCGTTTTCCCACCCTCTCCCCCTCTTCCCTCTTCCTACCGCTTCCCACGACCGCTCCTGCCCGAACGACCCCGTCTTCACCCTCTTCCCCCGTGCTCTCCACACCCCCGTCCCCTTACCCTCTCCCCCCGTACTCCTTCCTCCTCACCACACCCCTCCCCCTACCCCTTCTCCCCCTACACTGCCTCCCCGCTCCCTCTCCTTCCCTGAGCCGCCCGCCCCTCCTTTCCCCTCTTCCTTCCCCGCCCTCTTGCCCCCTCCTCTCGACCGACCTCTCCACTCCTACCTCCTCCACCTCCATGCCTTCCGTTACCCCTACTCCTCTTCCTCTGCTCTCTCCCCCTACTTCCCCCTATCCTTCTACCTGCCTCCTCCCTCCCACCACCCTCACTTCCTCTGCCCGTTTCCTCGCCCCTCAGCTCTCTCTCCACCTTCTTCTGCACCTCCCCGACTCTCCCACTCCCACACCCCCCCCTCCTCTACTCACCTCCCCCCCCTCTACCTCCCCAACCTCACTCCTCCCTCTTTCCTTTCCCCCCCCCCCCCTCCTCCCCTTCTCCCTTCCCACCCTTTCCCTCACTCCCCTCTCCCCCCCCCTCCCTCCCCACTCTCTCTACCCCGTCCAACCACCCCCGCCCCTGTCCTTACACACCCTCTCTTTCTCCTCCCCCACCTCTCTGCCCTACCCCCGCCCCCTCCTCTTACTCTTTCCTTCTTGCCCCCCCCGCCTCTCATTTTCTTTTCCCCTCCACCCCGCTCCACTCTCCCCCTACACCACTCCATCGCTCCCTCACCTCCCTCCACCTTGTCTCCCATCTACCCCTCACCTCCCTCCCCTCTCCCACTCCTGCTCCTTTCATCCCTCTTCCGCTCGCACCCACCCGAACCTCGCTTTCCTCTTACCCCCTCTCCCTCCACCCCTCTTCCTCCCTAACCCTGCTCTTCCTCCCCTCCTCTCCTCCCCCGCTCACCCCTCCTTCTCCCCCACCCTCCCTCCCCACTTCTTCACTCCCCCCCCTCTATTCTACCCTCCCACCTCTTTCATCCACATATCGTTCCTCCTTCCGTTACGCCACCCCCTGCCCCTTCGCCGCTCACTTTCCCCCCCCTCGACACCCTCCCCCAGACGCCCTCTTCCGCCACCTCCCCCTGCCTGCACCACCGTCTACTTCCCCCCCCCCTTTCCCCGGGCCACGTCCGTCGTCTCCCACCCGCCCACCCCCACTCCGTCCCCCCCCCTCTCCCCCACCCCCCCCCACCCTCTGCTCCTCTCACTCCCCGTCCCACGCACGCTCTCTCTCCCGCCTCTCCTCCTCCGCCCCTCCCCCTCCTTGCCCCCACCCCTACTCCCCATGTGCTCCTACCCTTCCCCCCTCCTCTCTTTTCCCACTCTCCCACACCCATCCTCCCCCCCCCCCCTCCTTCTCCTCACCACCTCCCCCCCTCCCCTCCCTCCTCCCCCACTTTTCTCCTTCACTCCTACTCCGCCCGGCCCGCGCCCCCTTCTCTCCCCCCCCTCTCCTGTCCCTCCCCACTCTCTCCTCCCCCCCCTCTCCCTACTCACCCCCTCGTGTCCCTCTCCTCCTCTTCACCTTTCCCACTTCCTCTCGCTTAACGCTTCATCTCCTCCTCCTCCTCTCTACCTCCTCTCTCCCCCCTCCCCCCTTCCTACGCTCCCCCCGCACTCTCTCTCTCCTCCCCCCCCCCCCCGTCCTCCGCCTCCTCATTCCCCTCCCTCCGTTCTGTCCCATCTCTCCCACGCCCTCAAACTGTACCTCCCTCTGCTCACCTCTCTCCCTCTTCCCCCTCCCTACCCCCATCTCCCTTCTTTACCCTCACAGCCTTTGCCCCCCACTTCTCTCCCTTCCTCCTCCACCCCACCTCACACCCCACTCCCTTCATAACTCCCCTACTCCTTCACTCACCCTCCTCTCCCCCTCCCCCTAGCTCCGGCCCACCCCTCTCCCCCCCCTCTATTCTCCCTCCCCCCTCCGCCCCACCCTCTCACGCCTTACCTGTCCCCCCTCCACTCTCTCCGCCGCCCCTTCTCTCGTATCCCTACTGGCTTCTCTTACCCCCTCCCCCGACCTCCCCCCCCTCACCTCCCTCGACTTCCCCTCACTCCCCAACTCTCGCCCCCCCTCTACCCCACTTCTCCCTCGCCCCACCCCCCCCCCCCCCCCCGCTCACCCCTCCTCCCTTCGCCGTCTCTCTCCCTCCCCCACCCTCTCATTCCACTCTGCCGCACCCTCTTTCCCCCTCAGCTCCCTCCACTCCCTCCCCCCTCCCCATCCTCCCCTCGCGCCTCCCCCCACCGCCGTCTCTTTCCCAACCACCTCACCCCGTCCCTGTCCTATCACTCCCCAGCTGCCCCTCCTCTCACAACCCCGATCACCTCCACGCAACCTCTACCCCTGCACTTCCCCTCCCCCTCCACCTACACCGTCGCCCCTCCTACTTCCTCGACCTCTCCCTCTCTCTGCTCGTCCATTTTCCTTACTCCTTTTCGCCCCTCACGCTCTCTCCCCGCACCTGCCCTACCCCTCCCCACCCCGGACTTCTCTTCTACTTTTACCCACCCACCTTCCCTGCTCCCTCCCCCACTTTGCTTCTGCCCCCTTCCTGTCTCCCCTCCGCTCACCCCTCCCCCCATCCCTTGCTCTTCCCTATCTCCCCCCCCCCATCCCTCCTCCCCCCCTCTCTCGGTCGCGGATGCCGCGACTCCCTCCTCTCTCTCATTGCCACCCTCCGCCACCCTCTCTCGCCTCCTCCCCGCCCCCCGCCTCCCTTTACTAGCTCTCACCTCTTCCTCTCTCCCTTCCTTCCCCGTCTCCCTCTAGACCCCCCCCACCCTCATCCTCTCCCCCACTCCCCGCCGTGTCCTCCTCTGCTCCTCGTCCCCTCGTCATAGTTTACACCCGCCCCTCCACTCCGCCTCCTCTCTCTCCCTCTCCTCTCGCTCCATCCCCGCTCTCCTACTTTCCCCACCTGCCCTCTGCTGCTCTACTCTCACTGCCCCCCCCCTCTCCCCCATCCTGCGTCGCCGGCCCCTCCCTACACTTCCCCCCTCCTTCTCTCTCTCCCGCCCCGCTCCCACCCTCTCTTCCCTCCTACCTATTTCCCCTCCCTTTCTCCTCCGCCCCCTCCTCCTCTGCTCCTTCCCGTACCTTACCACTACCTCCTCCCCCCGCCAGCCCCCCTACCTCCTCCCTCCCTCGCCTCCACCGCGTCTCCCCCCTTCTACTCCCTGTCTTCCCCCCTTCCCTTTCTACCTCCCTCCGTCCTCCTCCCCACCGCCCCTTTACTCCCCTTCCTCTTCTCCTCCCGGCCAACCCCTTCTGACCCTTCCTCCTCCCCTTCCTCCTTCCCCTCTTCCTTCCGCCACTATACCTTCATCCCCACGTCCCCTCCCCTCTCCCTCCCCCACTCCCCGCCTTCCTGCGACCTCCTCCCCTCGCCTACCACCTCCCCTTCCTCCCCACCCCTCACCCCTTCCTTCCCTCCCTATCCCCCCTCGCGACTACTCCACCCTCTCCTCCTCTCGCCTCCTCTTCCCCTCCCCTCTCCTTCACTCTTCTCTCCCTCCCCGACCCTCTCTCCCCCTCCTCTCCCCTCCCTACCTCACACTCCTCCTCGCTCTTCGTCCCTGTACCCGTCTTCCCCCCCCCACCACCCTCCCCTCTGTCTTCCCCCCCCTCTCTTCCTCCCTCTGGCACCCTCTTCGCTCCCCTTCTCGCTCTCCTTCCACCCTCTTTCTCCCTCCCTCTTCACCTCTCCCCCCCCCCCCCTCTCCCCTCCCTTCTCCCCCCTTCCAGCCCCCCTCCTCCCCCCTTCCCAACCTACTTCCCTCGTCCCTCCACACCCCATTCCGCCCTCTTCACCCTCCCTGCTTCACCTTTCGCTTGCCTCCCCTGCACCTCTCCCTTAACGCCACTCACTCCTCTCCTTTTTCACCCCACCCGCCCCCCCTCCTGACCACCCTGCTTCCCCCCTCCCTCTCCCTCCTTTCCTCACCGCCGTTCGCCTTTCCTCCCTTCCCACTCCCTAACCCCTCCTACCACCTGCCCCTTCCCCCCCTCGCCACTCCTCCTCTCACTACACTTCCCCCCCCCTCCCGCCGTCTTTCCGCGCCACTAGCCTTCCACCCTCCCGCTGTCCCCTGGCCCCCTCCCCCTTCTTACCGCCCTCGTCACCTAACTCCTCTTCTTCTCCCCGACTCCCCTTCTCCCTCCCTTCCCTTCGCTCAGCGCCATCCCCACGTCCCACCCCCCTCCTTCCTCACCTTTCGACTTCCCCTCCCCCTCCCCACCCTGCTCCCGTCCCCCTCCCCCCCCTCCCGCCCTCTAACCCTGCTTTTCCTCTTGCCTGTACCTTCTTCCTACCTCCTCCACTTCTTTCCACCCCCCACCTCCCACCTTCCCTCCCTCCCCCCCTTGCCTCTCACCCCCTACGCTCCTCCTCCCTCCGCACACTCCCTCACTTTCAGCCCTCCATCTCCCTGCATCACTGCTCTCCCCCCCCCCACCGCGCCCTCACGCTCCCCCGTCCTCCACTCCTCACACCCCCCGCCACCACGCTTCGCCCCCACCGCCACCCCCCCCCCCCCGCCTCCTCTACCCTTGCACACCCTCTCTCCTCACCCCTTGCCATTCCTCTTCTCCTTACGCACCCCCCTCCCTCGCCGCTTCTCTTCCATCCTGCACGCTCATTTTCCGCCCCTGCCCACTCACTTTCTCCCCCCCTTACCCGCCCCCCTCTCCCGCTAACCGCCCCACTTTACTCCTGCTCCCTCTCTCTCCCTCCCAACGCCGTCACTCTCCCCTCTCCGCCCCCCCCTCCCCGCTCCTGTTCCCTCCCCCCCCCGCCCTTCCTTATCCTCACTTCCTCCCCCTCACCCGCACCCCTTCTCCCCCTGCTCTCTCCCTTCCCCCACCACTCCTTTATCCCCCTTCTACTCCGTCCTCCCACCCCTCACCTCCACCCTCCCTATCGCTCCTGTTCCTCTCTCCTTCGCCCCCCCCCCGCCTCCTCACCCCCCCCCCCTTCACCGTCCTCCAACTCATCTCTCCTCCGCCTCCTCTCTTCTCCCCCCCTTCCCCCCCTCCCCCACTCCTCCCTCCGTGACCTTTTCCTCTCTATCTACCCCCCCCCATCCATCCCCCACTTCTCCTCCCCTCCTCCTACTCACCGCCCCTCTTCCCTCACACTTTTTTCGCTGC
This sequence comes from Tanacetum coccineum, assembly GCA_026074375.1. Classification (NCBI taxonomy): domain Eukaryota; kingdom Viridiplantae; phylum Streptophyta; class Magnoliopsida; order Asterales; family Asteraceae; genus Tanacetum; species Tanacetum coccineum. The sequence continues at coordinate 42,405 of BQNB010002318.1, forward strand.
CCTCACTCCACCCTCCTCCCCTGACTCCCTGTCGATCCCGCTCCTCTCCCTGCCCTCCCTCCGTCCCTTTACCTTCCCCCCTTCCTCGTCCCTACCACCCCCACTCCACTATCCTTCCTCCTCTCCCCCCCCTTCCCCTCACACCCTCCTGCCTCCCCCTTTCGTCGTCCCGCCCTCCCCCCCTCCCCTTCTCCCCTGCACCCCCCCCCTCGTCCCTCGCCGCTCCACTCCTTCCCTCCCCACTACCCCGCTCCACGCCTCCCTAGCTCCTCCACCGCCTCCCCTCTTCTGCCTCCCTCCCCCCCCCCCCCCCCCTATCCTTCCCAATCCCCTCCGTCGCCTCCTTCCGCCCCCCTCTTTGCCATTCCCATTTCTCCACCTCCCCTTACCCTCATCTGCACTCCCCCCCCTGCTGGCACCCTCTTCTTTCCCATCTCCCCTCTCCCCCTTTCCTACTGCCCACCTTCCCTCTCCCCTTCACCCCCCCTCCTCGATCTCCACCCTCTCCACCACCCTCCGCCTTGCCTCTCACCTCGCCCCCCCTCTTCCCCTCTCTATCTCCGCCTCCCACGCACCACACCCCCTTCCCCCCCCACCCACTCCACTTCCGTCAGCTCTCCGTCTCTCTCCCCTCTGCTCCCCCTCGTCCTCTTCCCCTCGTCCCCCCTCTCTTGCCGCTCCTTCGTTCTCCCCTCGTCCTTCCCGTCCCTGCTCTCCGTTTGCTTCCCCACCCCTCCCTCCCTCCCTCCGCCTGGCCCTAACCCCGCACCTTCCTCCACTCCCGCCCTCGTCCACCACTTTCTCCACCCCTCTTTCCTCCCGTCTCTGCCTTCTCCTCTAACCCCATACATTTCACTTTGTCCCTTCCCTCTCCACCCCCTCCCCTTCACTCCTTCCTCCCCCTCGTCTGCCCCCCCCTTCTTCCCCCCCTGTCCAGCTGACACCTCCCCCTCCCCGCCTCCTCTCCCCCCCGCCCGAACCTTCTCTCACTCCCAATCGCTCCGCTCCTCTTCCTACCCCCTACACCTCCCTCTGCCTCCTTCCCTTCCCACCCACCCCTCCACCCCTTCTCACTTACCCCCACCCGCTACCCCTACCCCCCCCCACTCTCCTCTCCCTCCCTCTCATTTCCCTCCCCCGTGTTACGCCCCCTAACTTTCATCTCCCCCTCGCCGCTCTCCTCCCCCCCCCCCCATCCCCCTCCGCATTTGTCCCTCACTCTCTCTACTCGGGCTTACTCTGCTACATCCTCCCCACCCCTTCCCCCCTTCCCCATCCTTCCCCCCCCCCCCCTCCCCCGCCGCCTTCTTACCCCTCCACTCCCACTCCTTTCCCCACCCTGCTCACCTCCGCCCTCCCGCTGACCCTCACAGTACTCCTTCCTCCCCATCCTCCCCACACTCTCCGCCCCCTCAACACCTTCCTCCCTACCCTTTTTCCCTTCCTCCCCCCCTACCCTCTCCTCCCCCTCCTCTACCTCCCCCAGCCTTGCCTTCCTCCTACCCCCCGTCCGCCCCCCACTCTCCCCCCTCTCATACCGCTCCGTATCCCCCCCTTGCTCACCTACCTCCGCCTCCCCCCGCCTCTCCCCCCCCTAACCCCCACTCCTTCCCTCACCTCCCGCCCCCTCTCTTCTTCTCTCTCCCCCGTCACTCCCGTCCCCCTCTCCTCCTCACCTCCCCCACCCCCCCCCGCCCTTTCCCTCTCTTGTACCCTCCTCCCCCCCCGCCCCCCCCCCCCTTCCCTCCACTACCCTCCCCTCGCCTGCTCTCATCTTCCTTCTCTGCTCCTCCCCCCTCCCTCCCTCGCCTTCCCTTGCCCAGCCCCCCCCCCCCACTCGCTCCCCCTTCTGCCCCCCCCCTTTCCCTCCCCCCTACCCACACCCCTTCCTCCCCCTCCCTCTTCCCTTCTCCCATCTCCTCTCGCTCCCGTCCCCCTTCCTCCTCCTCACCCCTACCCCTCCCCAACCTTCTCGTCCCCTTTTTCTCTCTCCACTCCCGCACCCCTCTCCCCTCTTACTCGTTCCTGCCCCCTTTCGTCTCACCCGCCTCGCCTCTCTCCTCTCTCCTCCCTGCCCCCCGCCCGCCGTCTGCCCCACCTCCCCCCGCACCCCTCCCCCCTTCTCCCCCTCCCTTCCCTTGTCGCCTCCCCCGTCCCCATGTCAGATCCCGGTCCCTCGTGAACCCTCCCTACTCACTCGCTTCCCCCCCTTCCATCACCCCCCTCCCCCCACTCTCTCTCCCCCCCCGCACCTCCTCTTCTCCCTCTACCACCCCCCGCTCCTACCCTCCTTTCTCTCCACTCCCCTCTCCCCCTCTCTCTCTCTCCCCCCCGCTTCCCCCCCCCCCCCCCTTCCTCCGACCTGCTTACCCTCTACCCTCTTCACCCCTCCCCACCCGCTACCCTCCTTTCCAACCCACCCCCCCACCCTGCTTCACCTCCTCTCTCTCACCCTCCCACCTCCCGCCACCCCTCTCCCCCCTACCCGACCCCCTTCTCCTCTTCATATCCCCTCCTCTCCCGCCCTCTCTTCGTCCCCTGTTCCCCACTTCCCTTTCTCTCCCCCATCCTCCCTCCTCTCTCCCGCTTCCCCCCTTCATTGCTTCCCCCACGCCTACTCTCTTCTTCCTCCCCTCCCTCCGCCTCCTTGCTCCCCACACCTCTTCTCTCCCCCCCCACTCACCCTCGCACCAGCACCGTGTCAACTCTTCCCTCCTGCACCCATTCCCTCGTACCAGCCCTGAACTCCCCCCCTCCCCTCTCCTCCTTCCCCCCCCCGCCGTGCTCCCCCGCCCACCCCACTCCCTCTTCTCCCCCGCCCTCGCCCTCCCCCCCCTCCCTCGAACTCCTCCCCCCTCCCCCCCTCCCCCTCTCCTTCCCCCTCCCCCCCCTTCTCTCCCGTCTGTCCTCCTAGCCCCCTGCTACCCGCACTCTGCCCTTCACCCCACGTTCCCCCTCGCTCTCCCCCCCTCCCCTACAACCCCCCTATACTCCCCTCCTTCTACACGTTCGCTCCTCCCTCCACTCCTCCCTCCCCTCCTCCGACTCCCTCCGCTCTTTCTCTCTCACTACCTTCCTCAACTCCCCCTTCCCACTCTCCGCCCCACATCGTCCCTATCCCTATTTCTCCTTTCTCCTCTCCCCCACCTCCCTTCGCCCTCTCTTCCACACCTCACTCCTCCCCTCGCTTCCCCCTCCCTAACCCCCTCCCCTCACCTACCCTCCGACCCCCCTCTCTTCCCCTCCCCACCACCCGCCATCCTGCCCGCCTCTCTCCCCCGCTTCTCCCCGTTCCCCACCCCTGCCCCCCCCACCCCCCCACCCTCCCCCTCATTTCCCTCTCCCTCCCCCATCCTCTCCCCCCCCCCGCCTTCTGCCCGTCCCCCCTCCCGTTTACTCTCACTTCCTCTCCTCACGTATCCTCCCTCGTCCCCCCCCCACCTCCCTCAACACCCGGTTCTCTCTCCCCGGCCTGACACTCACTACCCCTCCCCCCTGCTTTCCTTAACTACTCCACCCCCTCTCCTCCCCCCCTCCACTCCTCCCACACCTCTTCCTTCCGCCCTCTCTCCCACCTCGCTCCTACTCCCCTCCTCTCCCCTACCACTTGCCTCTCCCCCATTCCGACTCTACTACACCAGCTCGTCCTCACCCCCCCCTCCCATCCACCCTCCGTTCCCTTCTCTCCCGTCCCCCTTCCTCTCTTCTTCGCTTCCCCCCCTTCCGTAGCCCCTCTTTCTGCCGCCTCTGCTCTCTCCTTCTCCCGCTCTCTCCCCTCTCCCCCTCCCCCCTCTCCTCCCCCTCTCGGCCCTCTGCGCTTCGTTAACCACCTCCTCCCCCTCCTGCCCACTTTTGCCATCACCCTGCCGCCCTACCCCCCCTGTGCCCGCCCCCCCCCCTTTCCCTCACCATCCACCTCCCTCCTCCACTGGCCCTCCCCCTCCGCCTCACTTTCGCACCTCTCTCCTTCCCCCCCCGCCCCCCCTCCGCATTCCCCCCGCTCCGGTCTTCATGCTCCTTCCGCCTCCCCTCCTCTACCGTCCCCTTCTCCATTTTCACCCCTCCTGCCACTCTCCTCCTCTACCCTCCTTCCTACTCGGTGCCAACTCTCCCGTCCTCTCTCCTCCTCCTCTCCCGCGTACTCCAGCTACCCCTTCTACTCTCCCCGTCTTCCTTCTTCGGCGTGCGTCCTTCTCCGTCTCCACTCTTCACTTCCCTTTTCACTTCCTCATCCCGCGCTTTCCTACCCCTTCACGTCCCCCTCCGCTCTCCCCCCTCACTCAGCCCCCCTCTTCTCCGTTTTCGTTCCCTCCTTCTTCCCTCCCCACCCACACATTCTCCGCTTTCCCACACCTTCCCCTTCACTGCCCCACCCTCCGGCCCCTCCCGCTCCCCACCCCGTCCGCTTTCTCTCACTACCTTCTCTGTTGCCTGCCCCCCCTTATTTTCCATCTCCTCACTCGCTACTCCACTCACGGTACGACATGGTCCGGCTGCTCCCTCGTCCTTCCGCCTTCCTCACCCCGCCCCCTCCCTTCCCGCCCGCTCCCTACCTTGGCCTCCCCCTTCCCCCCCCCTTCCTTCCCCACACACCCCTACCCGCCCCCCCTCCAGGCTCTCCCTTCCTCCCCTCTGCCTTTGCACTTCTCCCGGGCTCCCCTCTCTCTCACCCCCCCACTTTCCCCCCCACCCTTCACCCCCCTCGCCCACGCCACTCCCTCTCACTCTTCCGTCCCTGTCGCCGCTCCCTGCCTCCCACGCCCTCCTACCTCCTCACCTCTTCGTCACCACTTCACCCTCCTGGCTACTTCGTCCTCCCCCACCTCTGTCCTCTCCCTGCCCCCCCCCCTCACCCCCTCCTCCTCCCTCACCCTTCCCCCTCCCTTCCCCCTGCCTCCTACCACTGACCTTCGCCCCTCCTTCGTACCTTCTCTTCACCCCTCTTCCCCTGCACTGCCTCATCACACCCCTCCCCCCTACCCTCTACCTCCGCGCCGCCCGACCCTCCTCCCACCTTCTCCTCCTACTCTTTCCAGCCCCCCGCTCGTCCCTTCTTACTCCTCTACTCACCCCCCTCATCCCCACTCAGCCCCACCCTACCCCACCCCTCTTTCCTTTCCACTCATATCGCTCCCCGCCTCACCCGCTCCCTCCTTCTATTCCACCTCCTCTTCCTCCCTCCCACCTCATACATAACTGCTTTGCGCCTTCTCCCTCCGTCCCTTCCCCCCACCCCTGCACTCTTACCTCCCCCGTCCCCTCTTACCCCTCGTCCCTCCCCCCGCACGCCCACCCCCCTCCCTGCCCTCTTCTACTTCCCTCCTCGTAAACCCCCCACCTATCCTCCCGCTTCCTCATCCCACCACCTCTCCGTCCCACCCCCGTTGTCTTCGACCTCCTCTGCCACCTTCCTCACTCGCGCCTCTTTTCGTCCCTCCACACTACCCCCGCTCCCTTCTTTCCCTCACCACCCTCGTACTGCGTACCCTCCCCCTCCCTCGCCTCCTCTTCCATCTACCCCCTGCCCTTCGTCTCCCCTCTCGCCAACTCCACCCCACCACTACGCCGTTCTCCTTCACCGCCCCCCACTTCCCCCCCCCTCTCCCCTCCCCCCCGCCTCTCCTCTACTCTCCCGTCTTTCTGCCACTTCCCCCTCCTCGTCACTGTCCTCTCCCCCCCTTTCTCCCTCGGCTCCCTCTCCTCTTCACTTCCCCCTCCCCCTCCCCTCCTCCACCCCGTCTCCCTCCTCCCCTCTGCTGCCTCTCTCGTGCTCCCCCCTCACCCCCCCACATTCACTCTTTCCACCTTCGCTCGCCCGGACCCCTCCCCTACCCTACTGCATCTACTCTCCCCCCCCCACCCCCCCCTCCCCTCACCGCTCCATCGTTCTCTCCTCCACCCTCTCACGCTGCAATCCCTTGCTTGGCCCCCTCTCACTTCCCCCCTTTCTCTCACTCCCTTCCCTCGCACTGCCTCTCTTCTCCCACGACCCTCCTCCATCATTCTCCCCAACTCACTTCCCCACCCACCTTGCCCCCCCCCCTCCGGCCCCTCTCCACGTGCTTCTCTTCCCGCACGCGGCATTCCTCCCACCCCTACACCCTCTCCTTTCCCCTTCCTCCCTCCCCTCCCCTTCTCCCCCCCTGCCTCTACTCCATCCGCTATCTGCCTCTTCCCCCCTCCTCGCTCCCTCTCCCCTCCTCGCCCCTCTCCTCCTCCCCCCATCTCCCCCTCTCTTTACCTCCCACTTACCTTCTCCGACTTCCTCCTTCTCTTCCCCTCCTACTCCCCCCCCCCGTCCCACATGCCCCTTCTCCCTTCTCCACCGCACTCCCCCACCCCCACTCCCCCTTGGCCCTCCTCGTTCTTTCTTCCGTCCCCCCCCCCCTCCCTTCCATCTCCCCCCCTCATACTCCGCACTCTCTCCTCCTCACTTCCCTTCCTCCGCCTCTCTCTCTCACCCCGTGCACCACCTCCCGCGCCGCGCTGCCGACCTCTTCACCCCTTCTCTCCCGTTCCTTCACTCCCCTCTCCCCTCTATTCCTTCCCCTCGTCACCCTACTCCTCCTCCCCCTCCCTTTCCCTCCCCTCTCTGCCTCCCTCCCCCTAGCCCCTCCCCTCCCCCCCCTACCTCCTCATTGCTTCCGCCCCACGTCATCCTCCTCTTTCACCTCCCCCCCCTCTCCTTCGTCGTCCCTTCCCCCCACGTCCCTTTGCCTACGCCACCTTCCCCTCTCCTATCACCCCCCCCCCCTCTCCTTTAACACTCCCCTACGCCTACAGCCCCTTTGCCCCCTCTCTCTCTTACCCGTGCCTCCATCCGACGTTCCCACTTCCCCCTTCTCTTTTTTCTCCGCCCCCCCCGCCTGTTTGCTCCCCCCGAACCGCCCTCTCCCCTCTCCACCCCCGTCCCCCCCTCTCTCTCCGTCCTACCTCCCACCCCCCCTTCATCTCCTTTTCTTGCCCCCCTCCGTACCCTCCCCCTCCCTCCCCCCCACCCCACCACCCTTCCCCTCACATCCATTACCCTCCCTCCACCGCACCGTCGCCTCCACGTGCTCGCAACTGTTTCCCCACCCCCCGTTTCCATCTCCTCCCCCCCACCCTTTCCCTCACCTTACCTCTGCCCCCGAACCCTCCCCCTTCCATCACTCACCCCCACTTCTCCGCTACCCCCTCCCTTCGCCTCCGCCCCTGTTGAACCCACCCTCCCCCCTCTGACCTCCCACTTTCACCTCTTCCCCTCCGTCCTCCTCCCCCACACCTCCTCTTCGGCCGCTCCTTTGCCCCCATTCTACCTCCAACCTCTACTCCCGTGCCCCCTAGCCCCTCTACTCGCTCGCCTAGTCTCCTTCACCCCCTCCGCCCCCCTTTCCCCCCGTCCTCCCCACCCCTCCAGCACACCTCCCCCCTTGTCCTCTACTCGTTTGCTCTTCACCCCCGCACATTCTCCCTCCGTCTCTCACCCCCACCTATTGCCCCTCTCTGCCTCCCCCCTCTTGCCTTCCACCTCCCTCCCCTCCCGCCCCCCTCCTCGCCCCCTCCCCTCTTGTCCCTCTACTCGTTCACCCTGTTTCCCTCCACCTTCCCTCCTTCCCTCTCTCTCCGCCTTTCTCACACCTCCCCCCCCCTCCCGCCTTCCCAACTCTCTCCCTGTTGACCCCCCCCCCACCTCCCCCTCTCTCCTGTCTCTCCCGCCATCCCCTCTCGCTCCCCTCCCACCCTTGCCACCTTAACCTCTCTTCTCTCTACACACCCCTACTCTTCTAGCAGCCCCTCTCCCGCTCCCTCCTTCTGTGTCCACGTTTTCCCCACCCCCCTCCTTCACTCTCCCCTACCGCCTCTCCCTCGTCTCCCCCCTTCACGCGTCCCCCCTCCCGTTCTTTACACCCCCTCCCTTCTCTCCCCTCTCCTACCACCTGCTCCGTTCCCTCTCCCCCTCCCTTTCCCCCTTCCGCCCCCCTTCTCGCTCACCCCTCCTTCCCCCTCTGCTTCTCCTCCCCCTCCCCCCGTTTCCCCCTCTTCCCGTCACCCCACCCCTCTCCCTGCTAGCCCTACCTCCGCACCTCCTTACCTCCCCTCGCTTTCCTACACCCACTTCCCCCCCCCCCCCTACTTCCCCTTGCCTTTCCTTGCCTCTCCATTCCCTTCCCCCTGTCCTTCACTCCCTATCAAGCCTCACCCCCTTCCTCCCCACCTCCTCCACTACCTCGCGTCCCCGCGCCCTTCTCCTTTCCGTCCTCTTCTTGCCTCCGAGCTGCGGTCTCCCCCGCCCCCCCCCCCTCTAACCCGACCCCTCCGCCCCTGCCTGCCCCCCCCTCGTGCCGCCCTCCTCCGTCGCACGTGCAACCTCACCTCTCCTTACCTCCCCCTCGCTCTCCGACTACTTCCCTGACCCCCCCCCTCTCCCTTTAACACCCTCCCTCGTCCCTTACTTGCCCCCCCCCTCACTCCCCCGCCGCTCCGCTTCTCCCAATACCCTTCTCAGTCCGCACCCCACCTTTCCCTCCCCCCCTTCCTACCCGCGCCCTCCAACCACTGAGTCCGCCCTTCTGTGCCCCCTTACCTCGCCCTCCCATCCCCCCCCCGTACCCTCACCTCTTGCCCCTCCTCAAGCCGTGCTCCTGCCCCCCTCTCCACTCCCTCCTCTCCTACCCCTCTCTCCTCCCCCCTTCCCTCCCGCCTCCCTCCCCGCCACTCTTGCTTCCTCATTCCCCCCTTTCACCCTCCCCGTCCTTTACCCCTCCCTACCCCGCCCCCCCGTCCCCCCACCAGCCTCTTCCCTCCGCCCGTCGTCCCTCGACCTCCCCTTCCCTCTCCTCTCGCTGCCACTCTCTCCCCCCTCCCCGCCCCACCCACACCTTTCACCCCCGGCCTCCTCTCTGACCCTCGCTCTCCCCCCCTTCCCCCACCCACCTGCCCTTCGTCTCCCTCTCTCTCCTCTTGCCCCCTCTCCTGCTTTGCTCACCCCTTGTTTCTCCCTTCTCACCCCCCCCCACCTCCTCCCCACTCCTCCTCCAACCCAACCTCACTTCAGTTCCCATCACTTCTCATTTCCCGTCTCACCTCCCCGCCTCCCACTCGCCCCCCCCGGCCCACCCGCGCCCCCTAGCACCTCTCTTTCACCCCACACCCCCTACCCCTTACCCCCCCCCCCTACTCTCTCCCGCCCCCCTATTCCTCTTCTCGTACCACCCACTCACCCCTTACCGCCCCCCCACCCCCCCCCCCTCTCCTCACTTTCCCCGGGCCCTACCCCCTATCCCTTTTACCTCTCTCCCCCCCCCCCCCCTCCCCTCTCCTGCACCTCTCTTTTCTCGCCCTCTTTGCCAGCGTCCTCGTCTCCCCCCTACCTCCTTTTCCCGCCCCGACACCCCTCCTCCCCCTGCCCCTCGCCCCCTGCCTCCCCCCCCCACCCCGCATACTCTTCCTCCCAATATCCCCCCGACCCCCCGCCTACTCTCCCCTTTGCTGCTCCCCCCCCTCGTTCCTCTCCCTTCTCCATTACCCCACTTTCCCCCCCCCACGCCCCTCCTCCTGCCCCCGTACCTACTTCTCTCACCCCTCGCCCTACTCTGCCCCCCCTACCTGCCACAGCCCCTCTCCCTCCTTCCCTGCACCTCTTCCCTCGCTTTCCCCCCCCCCTCTGTCTGCCCCCTCTTCCACCTAGCTTCCCCCCATCTTCCCCCTCTTCGTCCCCACCCCCTCGTTCTTCCGTTCTCCTACCCCCCCCCCCTGCTCCCCTCCCCCCCTGCTACACTTCTCTCCCCTCCTGACCAGCCCCCCTGACCTACCTCCCCCACTCTTCACCTCCCACCTCCTCCCCGCACCCACACCCCTAGCTCTCCCCCCGCTTCCACCTCCCTCCTCCTCCCCCCTACTCCACGCCCCTCCTATCCGTCTGCACCTCTTAGCACCTGCCCCCTCTCCTACCCCCACTCCCCTTCGGCCCCCCTATCTCACTTCCTCTCCTCACTACCCTCACCTTTCCATTCACCATCCGCCTTATCTTATCGCTCCCCGCCTGTCTCCTCCCGTCCCACTTACCCCCCCCTTGCTCTCCCAAGCTCCCTCACTCCCCCCACCCGCCCACTCCCACCTCAGCCCACCACCACCCCGCCCTCTCCCATGTTCCTGTCCCGCTGTTACCCCCTCCGCCTCACATTACTCGCCTCCTCTCACACTCCCCCTGCCCCTCCCCCGCGTGCCGCACCACCTCCTCACTCGTCCTCCCCCCACCGCTCCCCTACCCTCCCCCCCCCCTCTCTCCTCTCGCATTATCTAAACTTCTCGCCCCTACCTCTTCTCAGCCCTCCCGCTGCACTCCTCCGCTACCCCGGCACCTCTCCTGCCCTCTTTCTCGTCTCCTCGACCTCCCTCACACCTTGCGCATTGAACCACGATCTCGACGTTCAGCTTCCCTCTCCGTCCTGCACTTCCCCCCCCTGCTCTCTCTTTCCCGCCTCCTTACGATACGCCCGCCACACCTTCCTCCCCCTACCGCCGTCCTCTCTCCCCCGCCGACCCTCCTCCCCCCTCTCCACTCCTCCCCCTCCTGTCTCTTCTTCCTCGTCCCCCACGCCCACTCCCTGTGTCTCCCCTTCTTCTTCCGCCCCCTTTTCTTACTGGCCTCTCGCCCCTTACCTCCCTCCTAACTCGTACCCCCGCACCTCTACCTTTCCCCCTCTCGTCTTCTCACCCGCCCCGTGCCCCCTCACTCTCTCCTTCACCTCCCTCCCCTCTCAAACCCCTCGCTGCTCTCGATGCCTTTCTCGCCCTTCCTCCCTTCACCCTCGCATCCGCACCTCCGCCACCCTCTCCTCGCCCTCTCCCCCTCAGGTCCCTACTCTGCTCCGCTCCCTCCCCTGCCCCCTCCTCTCCTTTCTGCACGTTCCCCTCTCCCCCTTCCCCTCCCCCCCCCCTCGTCCTCCCCTCTTACCCTTACCCCCCACTCTCTCGACATCCTACCCGCTCTCCCAATCTCTCCCACCCCCGATCTTTTCTAACCCTCCCTTACCACGCCCCCCGCCGCCCCTACTCGCACTCCTGCCCTCCCCTGTCCCCCTGCCACTTTTCACCACGCCCCATCTCCGAGTTGCCCCCACCCTTCGCCTTCAACCCGCCCGGTCTCCCTCCTCCCTTTCTCCCCCTCACCCTTCGTACCTCCCCCCCCTGCTCTTCTTCCCCTGCCTCGCTAACCCGTTCCCCTCCTACCCCCCTCTCCCTCCACCCCGTCCTTCTACCCTCCTCCCCTTCCCCCCGTCCTCCGCCCTCCTGACTCTCCCCCCCTGCCCAACAACTCACTCTACCCCCTTGGCTCCGCCCTTACCTTCGACCTTGCCACTCTACCCTCCGCCCCCCGTCCACGCCAACCCCCACCCCTCTCCACCCCCCCTTTCTTACTCCCTCTCCTTCGACATCCCACAATCTCCCTCTGCTCGACGCCATCCTCTCCTCCTGTCACCCCGCACCTCCCTCCTTCCCCGCCGCACTCTTCTGCCCCCACCGTTCTCCCCTCTCTCTCACCCTGCCATCTCCTTCTCCACCTCCCTCCTCCCCTCCCCCCCCTACCCTCTCCTGGTCCCCCGCTTCTTCCGCTACTCCTTGGCCCTCCCTTACTCTCTTCCAACCTCACCCCTTCCTCTCTCCCCTCCCACCCTCACTCGGCCCACGCTCTCCCTCTCGATTCTACCCACTCCCCCTCGGCCCCCGCCTCTCTCCCACTCTCCCTCGTCTCTCCTACCGTCTCACTCCTACCACCCCCCTCTACCAGTTACACTTGTCACCCTCCCCCACTCTTTTCTGCCCCCCATGCCCACTCCTCCCCTCCTCCCCCTCTCCCCCCCACTGCTTCTTCACTTCTCCTCTCTCCCTACTCCCCTCCTCACCCCCCCTCCCCTCCCCCGCCCACCCTCCCCACCACCTCTCCCCTTTCCTCAACCTTCACCCTGGTCCCTCCCATACTTCCACCCTCCTCTTAACTCCTTCCAACCTTCATCTTCATTTCCCCTCCCTCCTCCTACCCACCTTCTGCTGCTCTCCACCTTCTCACCTCCCTTTCTCCCCCTACACATCTCGACTCCTAACCCCCCACCTCCCTATCTTCCTTCACTGCGCTTCCTCCTCAAGTTCCCCCCCTCCCCCCCCTTCCCCACCGCTCCCCCTTTTCCTACACCCTCCTCCTCTCTCACCTTGCCTCTCCCTCGCTCCTCTTTCTCTCCTCCCCCCCCCCCCCACCCCCCCCCCCCCTCCTCCCTCTCCTCACCTCTTCCTCGTCTCTCTCCGTCGGTCCCCTTTCTTCCGTCACTTTCCACCCCTCTCCCTTCTCACACCCCTACTCCCCCTCCCCCGATATGCTTCCCTACCCCGCTCACCTCTCTACCCCTCCTCCTCCGCCCTTCTCCTCCCACCCGCCCCCCCCCTCCTCCCTCCCCTCTCTGCCTCCCCCCCTCTCCACCTTCCCCTCACCCGTCTCTCTCTCTACGCTCCCCAACCTCTCTTCCTCGTCTCCCTCCGTCTCCTCTCCTCCACTCACCCCCCCCGTTCTTTATCCCACCTCCCCCCTCCTTCTTTACTCCTCCTCCACTCTCCTCCCCCCTCTCTCTTCTCGTCCCCCTCCCTCACCTTCCGTCCTCTTTCCCTCCCCCCCCCGCCCTGCCCTTCCCTACCCCTCCCCCCCTCCTCCCCCGCTCTCCCTCTACCCTCCTGCCCCCTCTACCCCCCCCACCCCCTGCTCCCTTCACTTCCGTTCTCTCACTTCTCCCCCCCCAGCTCCCTCCCTCCCTCCTCCCTTTCCTTTCCCCTCCCCCTCTCCCTTCCTCTCTCCCTTCCCCCCCCCTTCTCCAACCCCCTTCGTCCTCCCTCTCCCCACACGCACCACTTTACTCTCTCCCCCCTCTGCCTCCCCTCTTCCGCCACCCCGCTCCCCACTCCTCCCTCGGCACCTTCTCCCTTCCCCTCTGTTCCTCCATCCATCGCACCACCCTACCTACACGCCCGCCCTTTTTCTTCTGCCTCCTCCCGTCGCCCTCTCCCCCTCTCTCCCCTCCCCCCCACCACCCCCCTCCCACCCTGCCTTCCTTTCCTCCTACTCGTCACTTCCCTCTATCTCTCCCCACCACGCCCCATCTCCCTTCCCACCACCCTACCCCTCACAGCCCTTCCCCTTCTCACGCGTTCCCCCCCCCTCGCACCCTCCTGCCACCACTCCCGCCTCTCTCCTCCTCTTCTCCCCCCCCTCCACCTCCCGTATTTCTCCTCTTTTCGCCCCCCGTCACCCTCACCGTTCTCCCTCACCTTCGACCCCCTCCACTCCCTTTACCTAACTCCCCTCCTTTTTCCTCTCTCTCACTACCCTGCCCTTCCTCATCTTTTTCTCCTCCACTTCCCTCGACCCTCCTCCACTCCCCTCCTCTTACCTTCCCCTCTTTACCTTCCTCTCCGCCTTTCGCTCCCCCCTCCCCCTCTTTCCTTGTACCTTCTTTACGTTCTCTCCTCGCCCCTTCGCACACCCCTCCCCGCGTCTGGTTCCCTACACACTCCTTTTCCTTCTCCCTCCCTACCCATCACCCCCTCCCTACCCTCCGACCCCCGCACCTTGCCTTCCTCCCCTCCCCCCCCGCTCCCGCCCTCCTCTCATTGCACCCGCCCTTCCTCCTGCCTCTCACCCCGTCTTACACCCGTCTCCCCACTACCACCCTCTGCCCTTCCTAGCTCCTTCCCCCTCCCCTCCCCCTCCCTCTCCCCCCCCCCGCCGCCCCGCGTCTCCCTTCCCCCCTCCGTCTCCTGCCCTTCCCCCTTCCTCCCCGCGCTGCTCCATCTCCCCCCCCTCCTCCTCCCCCCCCCCTCCTCTACTGCCATCCCCTCCCCTCCGCCCTTCACCCCTCCCTACCTTACGCCCCCCCTCTCCTCTTCCCTCTTTCCCACCCCCCTCCGCGCACCTCTCCCCCCCTACCCCCTTCGTTGCATTCCTCTACTTCCTCACGTCTCCCCCTGCCCCATCCGTCCTCTACCTATCCCGTCCCACCCCTCCTTCCAGCTCCCCACCTGTCCGTCCCCCTCCCTCTTCTCACCCACTCGCGTCCCCCGTTTTCCCCCCCCTTCCCTCGCCCCCCCTTCCGTCCTGTCCCGCCCCCCGCCCTCGCCCCTCCCCCCACCCCTTTCTCACCCTCCGACCTGCTCCCTCTCTTCCCGTCGCCCCCTGCTTACCTCCCTTTTACTCCACTCCCGATCCGTCGTCCTTTCCTCCTTCTCACAAGCCTCATCTACCCCCTCCCCTCCCCCCCTCGCTGCACCCGCCTCCTCTTTCCTCCCTGTCACCCGCCTACTCTCTTCTCCCCCTAACCGGCCTGCTCTTCCCCCCTTCCCGTCCCCTCGTTCACCTCCCCCTTCATCTCCCGTTCATCCTCTCCGCACCTTTTCCGCTCACACACCTCTTTCCGGTCCCCCCCGCCCCCCGCTCCCTACCTCCCACCCCCACCCCCCCTTTCTACACTCCCCTATTTCATCTCCACACCCAGACCACTGTACTCTTCCCTTAGACCTCCTTACCCCTCTCACCTCGCCCGTACCCTCCTCCCACTCTCGCCCCCTCTCGCCTTCGCCCGCCCTCTCTCACGCTCTCCACCCCTCCTCCACCCCTCCCCCCCCTTACCCACCCGACCCTTTCCCCCTCTTCCCGTCTAACCTCCTCCCCCCTTTCCTCCCTTCGACGTCCCGTCACCTCGCACTCTCCCTCCCCTTTCTCCCCTCCTCTTTCCCCCCCCCCCCTCTCTCCCCTCCCTCACCCTCCCTCCCCACTCCCTCCTCTCCCCCCCCCCTCTCCGTTACCCCTTGACTCCTTCTTCCCCTGCTTCTCCCCTCCTCTTCCCAACCCTTCCCACCCACGCCCCCCTTCCCCGCACACTCCCCCTACCCCCCCCCCCCAAACGTCCCTTCCTCACTGACCCTCCTCCTCCGTCTCCCCCTCACCCCCCCACCCCTCTCCGCCACCCCCACCTCCCCCCCAATCTACTACTCTCCCTCACCTTAGCCGCCTCTCTTCTCTCCTCTCTTCTCCGCCACCTCTCGCCCCCCCCCCCCCCCTCCTACACCTTTCCTCACATCTACCCCTCTTCCCTACTACCTCTATCTTCCACTCCTCTTTCCGTACCCTCCCTCGCCTCTTCTATCTCTACCTCCTCCCGTCACTTCCCTCTCCACTCTGCTCCGCCCGCCCCACCTCTCTCTTGCCTCTCTCCCCTCCTCTCCGCCTCCCCCCGTCGCTTCTCCCCTCCCACTTCCTACCCCCTCCCCTCCACCTTTCCCTCACTTCACCCACCAACTCCTCTCCGCCCCCTTCTCATCCTCCCCACCCCTCCCCCCCTCCCCTCCTAACTCACCTTGCACTCACCTCCTATACGTTTTGCCCTCCGCCCCCTCCTTTTACCCTCCTCTCTGCTCTCCCCTCCGTCTCTCTTCCTCCATCTCCTCCCACCCCACCTCCCCCCCTCCTCCCCCTATCTGACTACCTCTCCTCCCCTCTCTCCCTCCTTCCCTTACATCGCCCTCCCTCTTCCCACCTCCCTCGTCACGGCTCCTCCTTCCCTTTGTACTCTTTCCCTTCGCCCTGCCCCTGCTCTCCTTCAGCCCCTCCCCCCTCCCCCCCCACTCTCAGCGTCTCCCCCCCTCTCCCACCCCCATCTCTCTCTCCCCCCTGCCTCCCTTCCCCGCCCTCCTCCTTTCTCCCCCTGCCACCTACTCCATCACCCTGTACTTCACCACCTCTACATCTACACCCTCTCTCACCTCCCCGTCTCCCTCTCACCCCTCCCCCTCTCCTCGCATCCTCTCTCCACTCACCCCCATTCTCCCCCTACTCTTCTTCCCATTCACTCCTCCCCAACTCGTTACCCAACTTCTCCCGTCTCCCGCCCCCGCCCCAACCACCCCCCTCCCTTCCCCCACGTACTCTCTCCCCGTACCTCACTCTCCCCGACTCCTCTGCATCTTCCCCTCACACTCCCGTTTCCTATCTCACTCCTCCTCTTCTTGTACGCACCCTTCCCATCGGCTTCCCGCGTACCCCGTCGTGACGTTCTACCCCGTCACTTCCCTCCTCTTGTTCTCTCTACCCTTTCCCTGTCTCCTCGACTCAGCATACCTCCCTCCCCCTTTACTCACTCTTCACCTTCCACCCTCCGACCACACTCGACTCCTACTCCCTGCCCTCCTCACCTTTTCCTTCTTTACTCTGCTCGGTACTCCTCCCCCCTGCGCCTCAGTTCTCCCCCCCCCCTCCACCCCCCAGCTTCCCCTCTCTCCTCCCCCCTACCCTCTTCCCTCCCTGCTCCTCCATCTCTCGCGTCTACCTCTGCTCGCCCTACTCCTCTTCCCCCCACCCCCCCCCTCCCCCGCTCCTACCTTTCCACTAACTCCTCCCCTCCCCCGCCCCTACCCCACACCCAACTCCCTTCTCTTCTTACCTACCCCCCTCCCCTCCGCGCACCCCGACCCCCCCTCCCGCCTACCCCCCCCCTACCCCCCTCCTCCCCACTCTCTCCTCCATTCGTTCTCTTCCCTCCACCTCCCCTCTCGCGCCCTTTCCTAACCTACCTCTTACGCCCCGTTCCTGTCCCTACTTCCCCCTTCCTTCCCCTCCCTTCCTACCCTCCCCCCCCCATCCCACCTCACCAACTCCCACTCAACCTCCTCCATCCTGCTCCCCTTCCTTCCCCTTTCCCCACTCCCCCTGCTTCCCTCTCCGCGCCACCGACCTTCACCCCCCCAACTCCCCCCCCGGCTCCTCTGCGCCACCTTACTTTCCCCTTCCCTTTCACCCTCTCCTCACATGCCTTCCCTTTCCTCGCCCCCCTCACCCTTCTCTCCCCCTCTTTCTCCTACTCCTTCTTCGCACTCTGTCTCCCCCTACCTCTCTGGCCCCTTCCCCCTTTCCCCCTCACCCTCTGGACCCCCCCTCCGTCCGCCCCTCTTCTCCCCTCCCTACGCCATTCTCCGTCCTAACCTCCCTCTCCTACTCGCTCCCTTCTCCTCTCTCTCCTCACGCCTCTCACCTCCTCCTCCTTCCTCCCCCTTCCAGCTCTCCACCCCCCCTTCACTCATCCCCCCTTCTTAACCCTCCTTCTCCTCTCCCCCACCCTCGCCCACCCATCTCCCCTTCCCCCCCTACTCCACTCTCCCTTCCTTCTACCTCTCCTCCGGATCCCTCTCTCGCCTGCCCTGCTCCTCCTTTCATCTCCCTTCTCCTCTCCGCCTCTCACCCGCCCCCCTTTCCTCCACTCCTCTCCCCCCCCTGTTCCTCGGCCACTCCCCCTCTTATATTTCTCCGTCTCGTTCCTCTACCCTACCCATTCTCCCTCCCTCCCCCATGCGTCTCGCCTCGACGCCTGTCTCCCTCTCCCCTCTCCACAACCTCCCGCTCTCTCCACCTTCTCCTCCGCCTCCCCCTCTCTGCTACCTTTCCGCCCCTACTTACTCTCCCCACCTTTCCACCCCTTTCCCCCTCTCCTCTCAACTCTTTACCACCTCCCCTCTCCTCTTCCCCTCGCTCTCCACCTCCTCTTACTTCCACTTTCCTCTCCTCCTCCCCCCCCCTCCCCTCCCCCCCCCTCCCTTCTCTTCCTTCCACTCCTCCCTGCTTCCCCCCCTTACTCATTCCTACCATCCTCTCTTCCCCCTCCTTTCCCTATCTACACCCTTGTCCCCGCCACACCCCTCTTCCACCTGCCCCTCCTACTTACCTTCCCCTCTCACACGTGCCTCGTCCTCCCCCTCCTCACTCCTACACACCTCTTACGTACCTCCCCCGTCTGCATCCTCCTCCCCACCTCCCCCCGCCCCCACACCTCCCCCCGCTACCTACCTCTCCCCTCCTTTTTTCTGGCCTCTACCCTACTCTACAACCCACGCTCGTCCTTCATTCACTAACCTCTCCTCCCACTTCCTTTCTCTCCCTTCTCCACTCCGCCCTCACTCTGCTTCACGCTCCCCCCTCCAACCCCCCGACCCACCTCCGACTCACCTCTTCACCCCTCCCCACTCTACTCTTATCCCACCACCCTCCCTTGTCTCACTCCTGTCTCCCCTTCCCCCACTCTCCACCCACTCTCTACTTGCCTCCCCCACCACCGTTCTCTCCCTGCCTTACCCCCGCCTCCTCCACCCCGCCACTTACTTCCCTCTCCCCTCTTCCCTTCCCACCCTTCACTCCTCCCCACACCCACTCACACCCTCACTACCCTCCCTCACCCCACCCCCCCTGCCCCTCCCCCCCCTACCAGTCTCTCCTCTATCACCCCCCTTCCTTCTTCCCACTCCCCTCCGCCCCCCTCTCCTCCCCTCTCTTCACTCCCCCCTGCCACTCCCTCCTTCCCTCTTTTCTCGTCCCCTCCCCTCCACTCCCCCCACCCGTCGCCCCACCCACCCCCTCCACTTCCCCCCCCTTCCACCTTCCCTCCTTCTTAGCCCACCATACCACCCCTCTCTCTTCCCCTCCCCTCACGCTCTCATCACCTCTGCCACCCTCCTCTTCCTCCTCGCCTCCTGCCGCTCCTTCCCCGACCCTCCTCTGGTCCCCCTTTCCCTCCATCTTTCCCACCTTTCCCTTACCACCTTCTCATTGTACTCCGCCCCCCTTTGCCATCCCTCTCTCCGCCTTCCGTCTGCTCTACCTCTCCCCCCCGCCCCCCTCCCCCCACCCCCTCGTCCGCCACCTGTCTCCCTCCTGCCCCCTTCCCTCCTCCACCCTCACTTCTCCGCATCCTCCCCTTCCTCCTGCCACCCTCGCCTCTACTTCCCTCCCGATGCAACCCACCTCTGCCCCCCTCTCTCCGCCCCCCTCTGCACCTTCCCCTCCCTCCGCTCCCTCTCTCCCCCTCTCCCACTACTCTTCCCCCCCTCTACTGTCGCCTACCCTACCACCCCACTTTCTTCCTGCTTCCCCTCGTCCTCCTCCACCCCCCCCCCACAACCTCCCCCTTCTTCTCACCCCCACCCCCCCTCTCTCCCCCCCCCCTCCCTCATTCAGATCTCCCCACGCCGCACTGCTCCACGCCGCCCACCGCCCGTCCTGCCTCCACCCCCCACATTTCTCCCTCCCCCCTGCCCCCCTGCTTCTGCGCTTCCGCCCCTCCCTCCCTTCCTACGCCTCTCCTCCAACGTCCCCCTCTGTCCCCCCGTCCCCGCCTTCTCCTTCAACCCTCTTCTCCCATAGCTCCTACCTTCCACCCTTGACCTACTTCCCTCTACCATCGTCCTCCTCCCCCCCCCTTTTCCCCCCTCTTCACCCTTCCCCCCTACCAGACCTGCCCCCCACCCCCCTCCCCTCTGCCCTCTCCCTCTCTCGCACCTCTCCTTCCTTGCTGGCTGCTTCCCCCGTCACTCCCTCTCCCCTCGCTATCTCCCCCCTCCCTCCACTCCCCATCCCCCCTCTCCCCTACACCTCTCCTGCCACCCCCCTCCCCCTCCGTACCGCCTCAACTCCCGCACCTTTCAACTCACCCCCACTCCCGCCACTCCCCCCTCCCCTTCACCACCGCCCCCCCTATACTCGCTACCCTTCCCCCCCCCTCCCTCACTCCCTGCCTGACCCCCCCCACCCCTCCCTCACCCTGTTAACCTTCCTTCCGCTACCTTTCCCGCCCGGCTCTCACCCCTCCTTCCTCTCCTCGTCCGCCTCCTCCCCCCGCCACCTTCCCCCACTACTACCTCCCTCACTTACTCACCCCCCGTTCCACACACACGCCCCTCTCTTCACTCCTTCGTCTCCTTCACACCTATTCCCTCCCCCTCTTCCCCTCTTTATCCCACCCACCTCCGCTCTCCCCGTCTCTTACCACCTCCCCCTCTCCTACTTTCCCTCCCGGCCACCTCCACTCCTCCTACCCCTCCGCCTTCCCCACCTCCTCACCTCATCCCTCCCTCTTCGCTCACTCCCACCCCCCCTACTCTTCCGTCCCCCTCTCTCCTAACCGTCCCCCCACCTCTCTCCTCTCCTCTCACACTCCCCTCCCTCCTACTGGCCCTCGCACTCTCCACTCGTCCGCCCCCTCCTCTTTCTACCTTCGCACTCCTCTCCCCCCCTCTTCTCTCTCCCCCGCTTCCTCTCCCCACCACCCGGTTCACACTCCCCTCCCCTTTCAATCTACTCTGCTTTCTACGCCTACTCCCTCCCTATCCCTCACTCCTCCCTCTACCCCACCACTCTTCCTTCGCCCCTTACGACCCCACCTCCCCCTCCCTTTCCCTCCTGCCCCCTCCTCCCGCCGCCCCCTACCCCCCCCCCCTCACCCCTTCCTCCCCGCCCCTCCCTCCCCCCTCCTCCTTCCCACCCCCCTCCCCCCCTCCGCTCCCCCTTCCCTCGCTCCTCTCACACACCCCCCCCCTGACACCTCCATTCCCTACCCCTCCGCCCTCCTCCACTCCTCCCGCCTACCGCTCTACTCCCCCGCCCCACCCACCAAAGTCCTCCTCCTTCCCCCCCCCCCCCCCCATCCTCCCTCTGACCCCCTCTTCTCCTCCCTACCTTCCCTGACCGCCCTCCCCCCCTGACACTCTGACCCTCCTCCCCTTCCCCTACCTCTCCCCCCACACCCCCCCCCCCCTCCTCTCCCCTCTCCCTGCCCCGCCACCTCCTCCCCTCCCCTTCTTCTCGAACCCCACCTACCAGGCGCTCCTCTCCTCCTCCACCCTCTTCCCCTCTCGCCAGCCTCGTTCTCTCCCCGCCCCTCACTACTGCTCCTTCTTCTACCGTCCTCCCCCCTCCCGTCTCCCCGCTACCTCTCCCTCCACTCCCCTCTTTCGCCCCACCCTTTCGCCCTCCTCTACCTCCCCTCCCCCCCTCCCTCCTCCCTCCTCATACCCCCTGCCTCGCTCTCCTCTCCTCCCTCCTTCTCCCTCCTCCTACCTTTTCTCCTCTACCCTCTCTTCCGCCCACCCCTACTCCTCCCCGTACCCTCGACCCTCCCCTCCTCTCCCCTTTTCACACTCCTTCCTCGTCTTCTCACAGCCTCCTCCCTTCCGAATCCCCCCCTTGGCTCCTCCTCTCCCTGTCGTTCCCTCCCCCTCTACACTCTACCCCACCCTCCCTCCATTCCCCCTCGACTCGCCCTCCTCACTCTGCGTCCCCTTCTCTCTCTTCTCCTTTCGTTTCTGCCCTCTGCCCCGTCTGTCCCCCCCACCACTTTAACCCGCTCACCCCCCCTACCTTTTTACTCCACCTCCCCCACCTTCCTCCCCCCATCCCCCCCTCTCCTCCCCTTTGTCCTCTCGCTGTCCTCCCTCTTCCCTCCCCTCTCCTCATCTCCCCCACCTTTCTCGCTTAGGTTCTTCCCTACCTCCCCCTCTTCCGCTCCCTGCTATTTTCCTTCCCCCTCACTCCCTTCCCTCGCACACCCCCCCCGACTGCTCTCGTTCTCCCGTCCCAACCCTCCCCTCTACCCCCCACACCTCCACTCACTCACCTCCCCTACCTCACCCCCTCCCCTCGCTCCTGCATCGCCTGTCCCCCCGGCCCTGCTATTCACCCCTCCTCTCCTAATCGTACCTTCTCTTGACCCTCTCCCTCGCCCCGCCCCTCTATCTCCTTCACCTTCGTACCCCCTCTCCCCCTCCCGCACCCCCCTGACCCCTCCACCTCCGTCATCTTCCTCCCCTGAACTACCCTCCTCTATCCCCCCCCTCCTCTTCCACTCCATTCTTCTCGCCCCCCACCCACTCCCCTGCTCCTCACCCCCGCCTCGTCCCCCCTCCCCTTATCTCTCACCCCCATCCTCTCTCCCGACCTCCAGCTCCTCCCTCACCCTTCCCCCCCTCCTCCACTCCCCCCGTGTCTCCGCTCTCATCTTTTTTCACCCCCCGTTCTCCCCCCCCCCACCCCCCTCCGCTCCCCCCCGCTGCCCTTCCTCCCCCTTTCCCGTCTTCCCTTTTGTACACCTCCACCCTTCCACTCCCCACCCACCCCTCTCACTCCTCACTTCCCTCCATTTACCTTCCCCCTTCCACCCCCCTCCTCGACACGCACCTTCGTACCCTCCCACCACCCCCCTCCCTCTGTCCCCCCCCCACCCCTCCCTCCCCCTCTCGTGTCACTCCCACTACCCTCTCTCCGCTTCGTACCTCCCCCTACCACCACTCTTCTCTGCCTCACTCCTCTGTCCCCCCTGCCTCTTCTCGACTATCCCCACTCCATCGCTCTATCAAACCCTCCTCCCACCCGACCTCCCACCTCACCACCCCCTACCACCCCCACCCCCCTTTCCTCTTTCCTCCTCCTCGCTACCCCCGGCACTACTCCACCTTACTCCCGACCGCTCTCCGACCATTTTCACGCTCCCCCTTCCTCTGTTCCCCCCTCCTCCCTCCCTCCCTTCCTCTGCTCTTCCTTCTCCACCTCCCTCCCTTACCCCCGCCTTCCTCCGCCCCTCCCCCCCGTTCCCCTCTACCCGCCCCCACCCCCTCTCCCCCTACTCCCCCTCACCCCTGCCACCTCCCCCTCCCCTACTTTCTCATCCCCCGCCCTCCTCTCCTCGACCCCCCTCTCCGCTCCCCGTCTACGCCCCTCCTCCCCATTCTCTCCCCTACCTTCCCTTCCCCCTCCCCACCCGACTCTCCTCCCCTCCTCTACTCACCTCTCCACCTCCTCACTCTCTCCCACTAACCCCCCCCCTCCCCACCTCCCCCCCTACTCCGCCCTCCTCTCTTTACATCTCCTTTGCCCTCCCGCTCCTCTCCTTCCACCCCCCTCCCTCCCACTCCGCGCTTCACGCTCCTCCCCTCCTCAGTCCCCTCCCCTGCCTCTCTCCCGTCCTACCCCCGTCTCTCCGCGCTCCCGCCCCCCCGCCTCCCACCTATTTCTAACCACCTCTTACTGCGTCACCTCCCACCTCTCCCTCTCCTCATCTCCCCCCCTCCCCCCTTCTCTCTCCGCTCCCTCCTCACTCTCCACTCCCACTGCTGCTATCCCCGCACCCCACGTCCTCCCCCTCCTCCTCCTTCTCCCCTCCTCCCCCCCCTCCCCCCCCTCCTCCGTCTTACTACCACCTTCCTCCCAGCCCCCCCCCCTTTCCTTTGCCCACCCCTTCTCTCACCGTTACTCTTCTCATCCCTATTACCCCCCCTCCTCGCCGACTCACCTTTCACCCGCCCTCCTCCCCTCGCCCCCTCCCACCCTCTAGCCCCCTCTCCCAACCCTTCCCTCGTCCCCTCTGCTGATCCTCTCCCCCCACCACCTTCCTCCTCCCCCCTACTTCACTCTCCCCCTACACTATCTTCGACTTCCTACCCTGCCCCCCCTCCCCCCCCCCTCTCCTCCTCCCTCCGCCTCCCCCCTCTCCTCTAGCATATCCCTCTTCTTCTTCCTCTCACCTCTCTTCACCCTCTTGTCCTCAACTACTTCCCCCCGCCACTACCCTCCACTCTCCCCCCCCTATCCACCCACCTCACTCCCTCCCTCCACTCCTTCACTCTCCCGTTCCTCCCCTCTACCCACAGCCCCCCGCTATTCTCCTGACCCTCCTCTCTACCCCCCCCGCTACTCTCCGCTACCCTCCTCCCACGCGTCCACCGGTTCCACCCCTCTCTCCCTCTTCCTCCCCCCCTTCCCCCCCCCCCCCGCCTCCTGCTCCTCCCGTCCCCCCTCTTCCCCGCCTCCCCTCTCCACTTGCCCTCCACGTGCTTTCCTTGCTACCTCTCTCCTTTTCCTCTCTCACTCTCACAACTTCCTCCTCACCCCCCCACCCTCGACTCCCCTTCCCCTCCTCCTTTCGCTCTCCGTTCACACCTCCCCCCTCTCTCCTCCTCTCTCTCGTCTCCCCCCTTTCTGCTCTGTGCCTCCCGCTCTCTCGTCTCTCTCCCCCTCCTCCCCCTGCCCCCACCTTGACTCTCCTCCCCCTTTCCCCCCGTAGTCCTCCCCTCCTCTCTCCACGTGCCCTCCCCCCCTGTCCCCCTGTCACCCTCCGGTCCTCCCATCCCATCTCTCTCTCTGCCGCTCCTCTGCCCATCATCCTCTCTCCCCCCTTCCCCTCAATCACCCTCTCCATCTCCCTCCCTACCCCTGCACCCTGCTCCCACCTGCGACTCCCCTGCTCCTCCCCCTTCCCCCCGCGCTCTCCGCTCCCCCTTCCCCTCCCTATCCCACCTTCCCCCCCCCCAATTCCTCCCCCTACCCCCTCCCTGCCTTGCCCCCCTCTTCCCCCCCTCTCCCTCCCCTGCGTCCCCGACTGTCCTATCCCCCCACCCACCACCCCTTCCTTCCCTTCCCCACTTCCACTCCGCATCCCCATTTCTCCTACCCATTCACCCAACCCCCCCTCTCTTTTACACTCGTCTCCCTCCCCAACCGCCTCCTACCCTTTCCCCTACCCTCCCCCTCCCCGTCCCTTCTATCTCCTCCCCCTTCCGTGCTCCCCTCCTCCTACTCTTCCCCCCTCACCCACCTTCCACCCCCCACTCTGCGTCGACCTTCCACCGCCTTTTCTCTTCCTCACTTCTGTCCCGCCGCCTCCCCATTCTCCCCTCCCCGCCCTCTCAACTCCTCCCCCCTGTCCCCCTACTGCCAGTCCCCTACCCTCCCCTCACCCTCTTCCCCACCTCACCCCTCTTCCCGTACTCCTTCCCGACCCCCTCCTCCTCCCTCTCACGCCTCCCACGCTTCTCCTCCCCACTTTCCCTCCTTCCTCCCCCCCCATCCTTCCCCCCTCCCTACCTTCCTTCCCCCCTCGTCCCACACTCTCCTCTCCCCCCTCTCTTCCCGTCTACCCCACCTTTCCCACTGCCTAACGTCCTCCTCTCCCCCCCGCCCCTATCCCTCTCCTCCCCCTTACCCTCCCTCTCCCACCCTCTCCTAACCCTTCCCCTCCCTCCGTTCCAATCGTTCCCGTCCCTCTCCTTTCCCTTACCCCCCTTTTCTACCTTTGTCACCCACCTTACCCCCCTTCTCCCCCCCTCCTTCCCCCCTCACCCTTCCCCCTCCCTCCCTCTCACCTCCTCCCCCCCTCTCTCGTCCTCTCTGCCAACTCCCACCCCCCACTTCTCTCCTTGCCGCCCGCCTCCACTCCTGTCCACCGTCACCCCTCTCTCCCTCTCTCCTTCTCCAGCTCCCCTCGTCTCTCCCCCCCGCCATCACCTCTCTACACCGGTCTCCCCCTCCTCTTCACACATACTCCTCCTCGCCTTCTGCCCCCTCCGCGTTGCCCCATCTACTCCCAACCCCCACCACCCTTCCCCTCCCCACCTTCCCCCCTACACTCTCCCCACCTTCGTTACACTCCTCCCACCCACCTCTCTCCTACCCCCCTTCCTTCTCACCTTCCCCTCCCCGTCCCTTCTCCCCTTACCTCCCCCTCCACTCCCTCCCTCTCCCTTTCCGTCCTCCCCTCCCCCTCCCTCACTTATACTTCTCCTCCGCCCTTCCTGCCACCTTCCCACCCCCAATCTCCCCCCCCCCACCCCCCCCCTCCCCCCCCTTTCGTCAATCCCTCCCTCTACAGCTTTTTCCTCCGCTTCCCTTCACCCACCTCCTCCCCCCCCTTTCTCTCTTCACACTCCCCCCTGTCGTCTTCCCTCCGGTTCCCTCACGCCCCGCCTTCTACTCCCTCCCCCCTTCCCTCCGTCTCCCCACCTCCGTTCACTCCCCCTCTCCCCCCCTGAACCTCCCCCTTCCACCTCCTTCCCCCCCTGTCGCCTCCCCCCCTCCTATACCCATTTCCTCGACTCCCGCCTATCCCTCCCTTCCCCTTCCCCCCCCCCCCACCCCCCTGCCCCCGCTCACGTTCTCTCTGCTCCCTTCTTCCTCCCCTTTCATTCCTTTCCCCACTGCCCGCCTTCTCCCCCTTCTCCTCCACCCTCCTTTTCCCACCCCTTCTGCTCCTTCTCTCTTCCCTCTTTCCACTTTCTCCCTTCTTCTTCGTTCCACCTTTTCCTCTACCCCCCTCCGCCTCACTCCCTCACCACCTACCCAACCCTCCCGTCCCTCCCCGTCACCCTTCCCCTCTTCACCTCCCCCCCTCGCTCTCCCTCCCTCTTTCCCTCTCTCTGTCTCTTGTCCTTTCTCATCTCCACCCCCCCCCCTCCCTCCCTTACCCTCTCCTACTCCACTTTCCCCCCACTCTTTCCTCTCTACACCTCCCCTCTCCCTCCCGCTCCCGCCCATCTCACTTCCCACCCTTGGCCCCCCCATTCTCGCCCCCTCACTTCCTTCACGTCCTGCTCCTCCCCCTCCCTAGCCCACTCTTCCACCCACCCCCCCCTTCCCTCTACCCTCCCCTCCACCTGCCTCCTCTCCATTTGTCCACTCCTCTCTTCTCCCTCCCCCCCTGTGCCCTCTATTAATTGCCCCCCTCACCGCTTCTCCCCCTCTGCTACCCCTCTTCCTCTGCCCCGCTTCCCACCGCCTCTTCCCCCTCCCCTCCCCCTCTCCTCCCTTCCCTTTCCTTCGCTCCCTTGCCCCTCGCCCCCACTCCTAACACCCTCCGTTCTCCCCCCTCACACTACCCTCTTCCTCCCTCCGCTGCCTTTGTCTCCTACTCCTCATTCCCCCTCTTTCACTTTTTCCCCCCCCCCACACCCTCTCCTCTCCCTCTCCCCCTTCCCTACTCCCCTCTCCCCCCCTCCCTCCTTCGTCCCTCTCCCCACTCCTCCTATCACCCCCTATCCTCCTATGCCTCCACCTCCCCCTTTCCTCCTTCCCTTTCCGCACTCTCGTCTCACTCTCTCCTTTCTTCCCCTTCTGGCTCCCCCTTTCTCTTCTCCACTCTCCTACCCCCACCCTCCTCCTCCGCCTTATCCTTCCTTCCTCCTCCCTACCCCCTCCCCTCCCAACCCCCCTCCCCCTCTTTTCTCACTCCCCTCTTCATCTCCCTCTCCTTCCTTCCCGCCTTCCCCCCCCTCCTCCCCCTCCCTCCCTCCCATTCCACACTGCTCTTTACTTCCCCCATCGCCCGTTTTCCTCCCACCGTCCTCGTCCCATCCCCCTCCCTTTCCCGCTCTACTCCTCCCTACCCCCTCACCTTCACCTCCCCCCGCTGCTTCCCTCCTCCCCCCCGCCCTCCTCTCTCCCCCTTCTCCTCCTGCTCCCCGTCCTCTCCCCCCCGTCCTCCCCCCTCCCACGTCTCGTCCCTTCATCGTCCACTTGAACCCTCTCGCCTCTTCCATCTCCTCCTTCCGACCCCACCACCTTCCCCTTCTCTCCCCTCTGCCCCTCTCACCACGTTCACTCACCTCCACCCTCTCCCCTCTTCTCACTTCTCCCCCCCTCCCTCCCCCTTCCACTCGTCGTCCTTACCCACTCCTAACCCTCCTTCTTACCCGCTCCCCCCACCCCCCCCCCACTCTCTTTCTCCACCCCACCCTCCCCTCATCCCTGCTCCCCTTCTCCTACTCACTCTCCCACCTCCCTCCCTCTCTACTTCCCCCTCCTCGTCTTCCCCTTCCGCCACTCTACTTCTTCTCCTCCACTCTTCCCCTCCTCCCCTTCGACTACCCCTTCGCCTCTTCCTCTCCCCCCCTACTCCCTCCTTCCGACTTTCCCGCCCCCCTCACTCCTCCACGCCCCCTCCTCACTCCTTCTCTCCCCCTCACCCGCTCCTCTCCTCCCACTTACCTCGCCCTCCCCGCTACTGCCTCTCGCTCTCTACCCACCACCTTGCCCCTCTCTCCCCACTTCCTCCTCTTTCTCCCCCCACAGTACCCCTCACACCCCCGCCCCCTCCTCCCCACCTACCCTTTACACTCTCTCCTCCTCCACCCTCTCCTCCCCTCCCCCCCCCCTCCCCACATTAACACCTTCCCTACGACTCCATGCCGTTTGCCTCTCGCTCTCTTCCCTTCCCCTGCGTTCTCTACCTACCGCCCTCTACCGCACTCTTCTTTCCTCCCACCTGCACTCCCTCTCTACTTTCCCCCCCTAGCCCTTCCTCCTCCCTCTCCTCACTCCTTGACCTTTCCCCACTCCTCCCTACTACCCTCTCACCTCCCCTCCCTTCCCTCCCTTTTCCTGCCACATCACACACCTTCCCACCCGTTCCTCTCCTCCCCCACCCTCTTGCCCCCCCACCCCCCACCCCTCGTCTCCCTTCCCCTCCTCCCCCTGCTCCTCTTTGCCCCCTCCGTCCCCCCTCTCGTTCCGCTCCTCTCCTCTCCACGCAGTCCTCCCTCCCCCTACCCTCTCGTCCTCCCTCCCCACTACCTCTACCCCCCCTTCCCACCCCACCTACCACCCTCACTCATCCTTCCGCACTCCTCGTCCCTCTCCCTCACCCTTCCAACCCCCTACTTCCCCTCCTCCTTCTCTTCCCTAGCTCCTCCCTTCCCGCCCTACCCTCACTCCTCCTTCCTCCCCTCTCCCACCTCCTGCCCCCCCCCCCCCCCTCCCCCTCTCACTCTCCACCTCGACTCCCTCTGCTTCTCTCCACCTTTACCTCCCGCGTCTTTTCTTCACACCACCTTCTCCCCTGCTTCCACCTGCGTCCCTCCGTCCCCTACCCGCTCCCTTCCCCTCGTCTCCTCCTCGTTCCGCCGCCCCCGACCCCCTCCCTCTTCCCTTCCCGCACCTGCTCCCCCCATCCACCTCGCTTCCTCAGCCCCCTCTCCCACCTCCCCTCCCTCCCTTCCCTTCTCTACTTCTCAGTCCCTCCCTCTCTCCCTTCTCTCTTCCTCTCGTAAACATCCCCTTCCCCATCCCAGGCCTCCTCATCCCCCACCACCCACCCCTTCTCCTCCCTCCCTCACTCCTCTCCACTGCCCTACTCCCACCTCTCCCTCCTCTCCACCACGCTGCCCTCGCACCTCCGCTACTCTTTTCCTCTCCCTCCTCCGCGACACTCTCCCCGAACCCCACCTTCCCCCCCACACCTCGCTCCTCCCCCTTCCTATCACCTCCCTCCTCCTCCCTACCTTCTCCCGCCTCTCACTACCCCTCCCCCCTCTTACCCTTCCCCATGAATGCACTGCCTCCCTCTCCCCCCACCCTACCTCTCCGCCCCCTCCCCTCCTCCTCTCCCCTTCCCTCCCTTCCCACCACCCTTCTCCGTCCCTCCTTTCCAACCCATACGCTTTTCTACTCGTCCCTTTCCTTCCCCTTTCGCCCTTCCTCCCTTCCCTTCCTCCCTTTCTCTCAGCTCTAACAACGACTCACCTACCTCCACTGGCTCGCCGCGACCACCCAGCGTTCGCCCACCCAACAACAACCGCGCTTACTCCCCGCCTCCCTCACCCACTGCCCCACCCGGAGGCCGCGGCCCCTCCCCTTCTCCCACCACCCCGCCCCCTCACTCCCCACATGCCCGGTTCCTCGCAGCCGGGCGCTCGCATCCCCCCATGCCGGCCTTTCCGCCCCTGGTCACTTTCCTCACTTCCAACCCTGAACCACCTACTTCCCCCGTCTGCCCCTCTCACTTCGCCTCACTCACCCCGTACCACCTGCGTTACCCCACCGCTCTCTCACCTCATGACACTCTCCCCCTCCTTGCTCCTCCCCGCGCCCCTGTTGCCTGCGCGCTCCTACCAACTCCTACACTCCTCTCCCCCCGCCCTTCCACGCGACCACTCCCCCCTCCTTGTTCCCTCACCCCTCTACCACCTCCTTCCCCTCCCTACTCTCTCTTCACTCCCCCTACTCCCCTCTCCCCTGCCATCTTTCCACTCCACTGCCCTCTCCCCCTCATACTGTCCCATCAACTCCCCCCCCTCCGACTCCCCCCCCCTCCCACCTCCCTACCACCTATGCTTCCCCACACCCTTGTGTCGCCACCCCCCCCCTCCCTGCTCCCCTTCCACACTCTTCCCCCTATCCCGACCCCCTCAACTTGCTTATCCCAACCCCACCCCTCTTCTCCATTCCCTCTACCACCCCTCCTTGCCCGCCTCCCTCTCCCCCCCCCCCCAACTGTCCCCTCCTCCCCCTGCCCCCCTCGCCACTACACCCCCCTCCCGCGCCTCACATCCTTCCGCACACCTCTCCTTCTACCCCTCTGTCCTTCCCTCCGCCTCCCCCCGCTGCCCCCCCAGTCCCCCTCCCCTCTCGCCCCTCCCCCTTACCTATCTATGCACTCCCCCCTCTTCGTCTCCTTCTTCACTCCACCCACTCTCCCTTCGCACCGCTCTCCCACTCCCTGCGCCCGTCTCCCTCCCCTTCCCTCACTCTCCCCCACTCCCCGCTGCCCCTCGTCCGTCACCTGCCACCCCACCCTACCCTCTCTCCCTCCCTCCGACCTCCCCTCTCCCGCCATTCCGTCGCCCTACTCCTCCACTCCCACTACGTCCTCCTACACCCCCGCCTCTCCCATCTTCTTCCCCCCCCCCGGCCCGGCCCCCCCCCCCCCCTCGCGCCCCTCCTGCGCCTCTCTCCCATCTGCCTCCACCTTCCCGCTCTACCGTCCACCGACCGCTCCGTCACCCCCTTGCCTACCCCCGCCTTCACCACCCTCCTGTCCCGTCTGTACTCCTCTTCTTGCCCTCCCCCCTTTCTGCCTCCGCCACTTTTCTCCCCCCTCCCTGCAACCCCTTCCCCACCTCCCCCTGTCCCACCTCACCCTCTCTCGCCTTCAGCCGGGCCCTCCTCTCGCCCCTTCCCCCTCGTCTTCTCACCCGCGCCCTCTCTCGCCCTCCAGAACGTGCCTTGCCTCGCTCCCTTGCAACTACTTCCCCTTCCTGGCCACCCTCGCCAACTTCGTCCCTTCTCGTCACCGCTCCGCGCCCCCCTCCGGCTGCGCAGCCGCCCTGTCACCTCCCCCCCCTACTCTGCCTCAGTTCCGCGCGCCACTGCCTCCACGAGCGCCTCTGCCTCTACAACCCCCAGATTTCCCACTCCTGCCCCAACCCTTTACCTTCGTCCGATACCACCCCCCCACCACCTCCCACTAACTCCTTACTCCCGACCCGCTCGCTGTTACTCGTCCTTCCTCTCCCTCCTGCTCCATACCTTTCTTCCCCCACTCCCTCCACACCTCCCTCCCCCCCCCCCCCTACCGCATACTTCCCCCCGTCCCCGCGCCCCCCCACCTGACTTCACCCTCCCGTCCCCCCCCTCCTGCACCCACGTGCACTTAACTCACCGTCTACTACTGCTGCAACCTCTCCTCCCTCCCCCTCTACCTCCTCCCTTCTCCCCTGCTCCCGCCCTCCCCCTTCCCTCACCCCCCCCGATCCCGCCACGTTCTCCTCTCTCCCCTCGACTCCCTCCCCGCGCCTGCAGTCTACTGTTTGCCTCGTCCCACGTATTCTCCGCCGCTCCTTTCCCCGCTCCCTCCCTCCTCCCTCCCACCTTTATGCCCCTTCCACTCCCCTCCCCGCCTTTTGTCCACCCTCCCACTCCCCCCCCCCCGTCCGAGCGTTCACCCCCCCTCTACCTGTCCCCCTATTTCCCGCCTCGTCACTGCCGCTCTCGTCCCTTCGCTCCCCCGCATCGACTCCGTCCTCCCTCCTCGCCTCTTCCCCTCGCCACCCTCCTCTGCCCTGTCCATTTCCCCCTTCTAACCGCCCCCTCTCCGCACTTGTCCACCCCCGCTCCTCCCGCTCCTCACCCCCCTCTCCCTCCCTCCCCTCACCCTCCACCTTTCCCCTGTCCCCCCTTCCTGTTCCCCTCCCTCCCGTCCGATCTCCCCTCCGTCCCATCACCTTCGCTCCCTGCCCCGTCCGCTCTCCTCCCCCTTTCTCCACAACACACCCAACTCCCCCCGTCCCTCCCTACGCTACCCTCCCGCGCCCCACCCCTCTGCGCTCACTCATCATCCTCCCACGCACTCTTACCCCTCTTTCTTCACATCCTCCCTCGTCTCTCGCCCTCTACCCGCTCTCCCTCCCCCCCCCTCACCTCGTGCCGTCCCCCCTCCCCTCTCCTCTACTCCTCTTCCCGCCACCTCTTCCTTCTTTCCCCCCTCTCTCCTTCCTGTCCTTCTGCACTTCCTCCTCCGAGCTCCCCCGCCATCCCCTTCCCACCTCCCTCTATTACGCCTCGCCTTTCACCCCTCTCACCCAAGTCTCGTCCCTTCTCCCCCTCGCCATCTCTTTTCTTCCTTCAGCCCTCCCCTCCTCCTGTACACATGCCTACTCTTTCCTTCTTCTCCTGCCCTCCCCTCTCCTTTCCCCCCCCTTCCCCCCTCCCGCCCTCGTCTCCCCTCGCCCTCTCCACGCCCCTCTCTCTTTTCCCCTCCCCCCCCCCTCTGCCCCTCTTGTCCCACCTCTGCCCGCCCCCCCCGACCCCGTTCCCCAACCTCACTCACTCCCTCTCCTCCCCTCACTCACCGCCCCCTCTCCCTCTTCTTTTCCTCACCCTTCGCTCCTTTCCCACCCTGTTGCAACTCTTTCTCTCCGCTCCCGCTCCCTACCGTCGCGCAATACTCTCTACTCCTCTTTTCTCCCTTACCTCTGCTCTCTCTCCCGGTTGTCTCTCCTTCTCCCTACCCCCCGTTTCCCCCTCCCCTCTACTTGTTACCCTGACTCCCCCAACCCACCTCCGACGCGACCCTCCTCTTCTCTCCTCTCCGTACTTGTCCCTTCTCCTTTCTCTGCTCTCCCTACCTTTCTCCTACCCCTCTGCCCTCCCCCTTCTCGCCCCCCCTACTCCATTATCTCACCTCGACACGGCTTCCCTGCCTCCTCCCACTCCCGACTCCTACTACGACTCTATCTCTCCTGCTTTACTTTCACGTCCCTCCTCCTCCTGCTCACTCCCTTTCCTTGTTCCCTCCCCATCTCTTTCCCTTCCACTCCTCCACACACCTCCCCCCCTTCGACCCCCCCACCCCTCTTCCACTCTCTTTAATTCCCCCCCTCACTCTTTCCTCCCTCACCTGCTCTCTCCCTCCCTCTCCACCCCTCTTCACTCTTCTCCCTACTCTCCTCCTTACACTTCTTCACCTACTTCCCTCTCTCCCTCCTCCTCCCTCATCCGCTCAAAAACCTTCACAACTTTTTTCCTGCCACCTTCCCTTACACCTACCTCCTGCTCCTCCTTCACCTCCCTCCCCTCCACGTCTCCCTCTCCCCACCTATCTACCTCCACTGCTTCTCATACCTCCCTCGTTCTCCCCTCCACCCTTCCCCTTACTCCCTTTTCCCCTCCCCACACCCCCCCTCATCTCTCTACCCCCCTTTTCTTTCCTTCCTCCGCCTACGCTTTCCCCTCGCCACTCCCGACTTCCCCTCCCCACCCATTCTACCCCCTCTTCCACTCCACTCGCTCCCCGCTTCCGTCCCACTCACTTCCCACCCGCCTCCCCCCCCACTACCATACCCGACTCTCCCACTCCTCCTTCTCTCCTGCTCCTCCTTACCCTCCACTCCCTCGACCACCCTCCTCCTTCCCTCCTCTTCCCCCACGCTTACCTCCCCGCCTCTCCGTCCTCCACTTCATTCTACCCTCCATACTACCCTCACCCTTCCCTAGCTCCCCACGCCCCCTCGCCGCTCACTCCCCCACCTCTCTCCCTCCCTCTTCTCTTCTACCCTATTGCTCGCACCATCTCTCCCTCCTCTCACCGCTCCACCTCCCTTTCCCCTCCCGGTCGCATCCTCCCACCTCTCCCTCTCCCTCCACTTTACCTTCACTCTCCTCTCCCCCCCTCTCTCCACCACTCCCCCCTCTCGCTCTTCTCTACCTGCTACTCCCTCGTCCCCTACCCCCCCCGCCCCCCCACTCCCTTTCCCTCCCACCCACCTCCCCTCTTCCCACTCCCACTCTCGCCCCCCTCGTCCCTTCCTCCTTCACTCCCTTCACTTCTCCGCCCACCCCCTTCCGCCCTTTTACCCCCTCTTTCCGAACCCCTCTTCCCCCCCCATTTTCTCACTCGCCCCCCCCCATCCCGCTCCCCCTTTCCCACCACCTCCCCTCCCGCATGTCTCCTCCCTCCTCTCCTACCACCTCTCTCCCCCTTCCCCACTCGCCACTCCTCCTCTCTCTCCTCACCCACCTCCCCCTCACTCCCAGCCCCGTGCCCCTTCTACTTCCGCCCTACCCTTCTTCTCCCACAGCTACTTTCACTACTTCCCCCTCCAACGCAGCTCCTCCTCCCCCACCCCCCCCTTTCCCCCTTCATCCCCTCCCCCTCTCCTCCCCCCCCTCCCCTCCCCACCCTCCCTCTTCCCCTTCCCCCCTCATCGACCCCTCTCCTCCCCGTCGCCTACCCCCATACGCCCTCTCCACTTCTCTCTTCCGTTTTTACTCCCTCTTTTCCCTGCGCCCCCACCTCTCCCCCTCGCCTCCCCCCTGCCCTCTCCACCCCCCCGCCTCCCCCCCCCTGTCCCGTTCACGCACTACTCTCTCTCCCCCACTCTCCTCCCCCCCCCCGGCCGCGCTCTCTTTCACCTCTT
This sequence comes from Tanacetum coccineum, assembly GCA_026074375.1. Lineage (NCBI taxonomy): Eukaryota > Viridiplantae > Streptophyta > Magnoliopsida > Asterales > Asteraceae > Tanacetum > Tanacetum coccineum. The sequence continues at coordinate 76,707 of BQNB010002318.1, forward strand.
CCGTCCGCCCCTTTCTCTCACCCATCTTACCCCTTCTTCCTTTTCCCTTTCCTCTCTCCCCTCTTCTCCCCTCTGCATCTCCCCACGCCCCTCCCCTCTTCCCCACTCGTTCTACTCCCTCGCTTTCCCTGCTTGTCCTTCACCCTCACTTCCCAACTTTTCGTTTTCTCTTGCCCCACCCCCTCTCCTCTCTGTCCCTCCCTCTCACTCCCTCCTCTTCCCCTCCCTTGCCTCCCCCCCCACTATGCTCTACCCACGTCCTCCCCCACTCCGCCTCTCACGCTCCCCTCCCCACCTACTCTCTCCCGGGCCCTCCCCTACTCCACTCCTGTCCCTCCCCCCTTTCCCATCTCAACCACCCGCCTCCTCTCCACTCCTCCCTCTCCCTCCCTCCTCCTCCCCCCTCCCTCCACCTTTCCTCATCCCGCTCTTCTCTCTGATCCCCCCTTACTGTCTCCTTCCACCCTCCCCCGTCCCTTTGTTCCTCCCTCGTCCCCCAACCCCCGCCCCTCGTCCCCCTGTGTCTCCTGACTTCCCGGCCCGCTCCCGGCCTCCCCCCCCCTCTACCTCTACCCCACCCGTCCCGTTCCCCCCCTTCCACTCTTCTACCCCCCCTCTCCGACTCCACCTATCTCTCCCAACACTGCTCATGCCCCAACCTCTAACCACTTCTGCTCCGATTCCCCACCTTCTCCTCGCTACCTTCCCTCCCCCCTCGGCCTCACCTCCCCTCTCACCCTCCCTCCTCCCCGTCCCTCCCCCTCCCTCCTCTCCCTAAACCCGTGAATCCACCACCTAACCTACCAGTCGCCCCTTCTACCCTCCACCCTCACTTACACGTCCAAACCCACCGCCCTAACCCCAAACCACCCCACCCCACACCACACATACCCCAAATCAATCACTCACACACCCAAAACCGACCAACAAAACCAAACCCTCCACCCCAACCCCCCCCCCCCCCACCCCCTCCACCAAGACCCACGGAATTTATCCCCCACACACCACCCAAAGGGCCACGTGTACCATCTCAGTCACTAAATCACTCTCACGAAAACACTGACAAACCTCAAAATCTCCACTCTCCAGTATGAGTGTCACATAAATATGAAAAAAGAAGACTCCTATAATAAACATCAGCAATAAAATTCACCCTCCTAAACTCGAATCTAACTAATCAAAACAAGAAATCACCTCACAACTCCAAAAGCCGAATCACTCCTCCAAAGAAAACTCTCTCTCAGGAAACACTCTCTACCTCCACCACTTAAAGGCTCCTCTAATCTCTCCTCACATCCCATCACCTCTCATACACTACACCGCCGCCACCAACCGATTCCGGCCACCACCATGGCCGCCGCAGCCTTAAAACTATTTTTCCGGTGGGCATTTTCCGGCCAGACCAAAATCACTACCCCCCACCACCGGATCTATCCAACCCCATACCACATAAATACGCCCTCACTTCGCCGCTGCCTGCCCCACCAATGTACCACCACGCCAAGCCGCCACCTACGGTCAAACACACCACCATCACAGCCACGCACCACCAAGGGAGCGGTGTTTTTTATAAAAACACGAGGTGCGTTCGGTTCGTTATAAATCATCAACAAGGGTGGCCTCACGGCTTGTTACCACCGTAAGGGTGCATGTGGTTTTATTTAAAAACCATAAGGGTGCGGTTGGTTGAGGGTTTCGCAGCGGGGGTGTTGTTCGTGGTGGTCCTCCCCACCGTAAGGAGCGTTTGGTTTGTATATAAACAGCCAAGGGTGCATCGTGTTGGGTCTTATAATCTTTTGGGTGCGTCCGGTTAGTCGTGAACCACCACCCAAGGGTGCGTCCGGTTTTGGGTTGGCACAAGAAAGGGGTGTTCGTTGGTTGTATTACAAGGCTAGGGCCCGTTTGGTTCTGGCAGGTTCACACCGAGGGTGCGTTTGGTCCGGGTTGAAGCCACCACGACCCACAAGGGTGCGTGGGGTGTCGGGTCAAACCACCAGCGGGTGCGTTTGTTTTATTAACAGCAGGGGTGTTTGTTTAGCAACAATTAGGGTGCGTTTGTTTTGATATAAATCAATAAGGGTGTGTTTGGCTGTGGGACAGCCACTACGTGTGTTTGGTTCTAACAAAACAGCCGAAGGGGCTGTTTGGTTTATGGCAGCCGCACTGAGGGTGCGTTTGTTTGATATTAATATCGAATTAGGATGTGTTTGGATGGACTGTTAACAGCAGTAAGGGCGTTTGGTTTAGTAGCAAATCTGTTAGGGCTGCGTTTGGCTTGTGCTTCCATCAAAGGGGGTGCGTTTGTTTAATGAAACCACGCACAAGGGTGCGTTTGGCTTAACAGCCCACCCACAAGGGGTGCGTTTGGCTGTGTAAATATGACAAAAGGGGCGTTTGGGACAGCGGGCACAACAAGGGGTATGTTTGGTTTGGATAGGAACACACAAGGAGTGTGTTTGGGTTAGCGAAACAATAAAAAGGGTACGTTTGGTTCATGATAAACGGTGAGTAAATACAACTTAAGGTTTAATAAATATGAAACTGGATATATATTGGTGGTTTAAAATGGTTAAATAAATGTAATAATTATTATTATGTTCAGTTGATATAAATATATATGTTTATATATTTAAAACACGTGGGGGTTTGCAATATTGATTTCATTGATTAAGTGGGAAAAACGTTAGACTTTATAAATATGGAAAACGATTTATAAATGGAAATGTCATGGCGAAATTTATAGAAGTTTTATACTTAGTAATGTTTTACTAGAGTTTATATTATTTCAGAAACCGATAAAAAGGACTAAATTATATAATAAATTGTATTATACAGTAACCAGATAAACGAACGAAAACTATACTTTTACAATGAGACGAACTATTTTAGACACGACCCGTCGAAGAAACGAAAGATAATTTATAAAATATTATTTTATATTTTATAATGGTTATAAACTTTACAAACATGGTTTGTTGATTCATAACATTAAGACATGGGTATACTTTTATTCAAAGTCTTTTTAGTAGGGTCAAACTAACTGGTTTAAATTATTTACCCACACTTATGATATAATACCTGCAAGGTATTATATACTTTTCATTAATATTTGAATTGACTGTCTTTGTTATATAATTCACGGTAGGAATTATATAAGGGTTATTTTCATATGTAATATATAAAGAATATATATTACACACTTTGCATATATTTTAAATTTATTTATTTAACCAACCACCAAACCATTACAACATTAAATCTCATTAAAATCAGAATCTTTTATTCAAACGTGACGGTGTTGAGGTACAAATCCATCATTGAAACCCAAATTCTTATCCTAACTAGTGGGACCTTAGCCGTTAAGAGTAGCTGCGACTTCTTGATCGAGCCGCTTCGTCCTTCCATTCGTATTGTGTCAATATTAGATGCCTATCTGTCGATCGTAATCTGCAATCTGAAAATCCACGATGTCATCAAAAAGGAGGTTGAAAAACTTCTTGACGCCGGATTAATTTACCTGATCTCGGATAGTCCTTGGGTAAGCCCCATACACTGCGTACCTAAAAAAGGTGGCTTTATCATTGTTGAAAATGATGAGAACGAGTTAATCCCTACTCGATTGGTTACGGGATGACGTGTATGCATTAACTACCGAAAGTTAAATGAAGCCACCCGTAAAGACGACTTTTCACTACCATTTATGGATCAAATGATCGAGAGATTGGCGGGAAATGATTACTATTGTTTTCTCGGGTTACTTTCAAATTCCCATCGACCCTCATGATAAAGAAAAGACAACATTCATGTGTCCTTACGGAACGTTCGCCTACCGTCGCATGCCTTTTGGCTTATGCAATGCACTGGGCACGTTCCAAAGGTGTATGTTGGCTATCTTTCATGTATAATCGAAAAAACAATGGAAGTCTTCATGGACGACTTTTCAGTCTTTGGGAATTCATTCAAAAATTGCCTCTCTCGTGTAGACAAGATGCTTCAAAGGTGTGAAGACACCAATCTTTGTCTAAATTGGGAAAAGAGTCATTTTATGGAAAAGGAAGGCATTATCCTTGGCCATAACATTTCCAAAAATGAGATTGAGGTTGTGATCAAGATTTGACTCACACCTTTATAAAATATATAATATATAAATATAAAATATACTTATAAATATATATAATATAAGGATAAGAATCAAAAAATCACAATGATAGTAATCCGGGAGTATGATTCCCGGGTCGTTTCCCCAACGAGGAAACCAATTGAAAGTTAAAAGTCGTTTTGAGATTTGAATTGTTAGGATCTCATAAATGGACCCAAACAAAGAAGCTTCGGTCACTCGAAGTTACAAGACAAAAGTCTAGCTCGAAAGACTATGTTATTTAATGTTTATTATGTATAAGGGCCAAGATGTAAAAAGCCCAAATAGAAAGCCCTAAAAGGCAAATCCTAGTTAGTATAAATACACCTAGTTTAGTCAAAATTAGGTTAGCTACTTCATTATTATTTTTCATCTTTTAGAGTTTGTAGCAACTCTTTGTTTTTCTTTTAATCAAAAGTTCTTTAATGTTTAATCTTTCATTTTGCCATTGATCTTGTGATTTCATCCATGGAATGATCTAGGGATCCTACAATTGGTATCAAGAGCCTACAAGATTGATGTATTGATTTTGGTTTGTATTTTTTTCTATTGATTTCGAAAAAAAAGGGGTTTTTTGTTTTTGATTATTTGTTTGCTTTTGATTCTTGATTCAAAGATGGTTTATGTTTAATCTAATATCATTCAAACCATCTTGTTAGCAATCAACGATCTCGTGATTTTCTTTTGTTCATTTGTTGCTCGTGTATTGTTAAGCAAAAAAAAAAGAGGTCTTTAAATTCGTGTTTTTTGTGCTCACCGAACGAGTCAATCGAACAAGAGAACCGAACGAGGGGAGAACTAGGACGATCGATCTAAGGAGCGAACTAGTCAATCGAACGAGTTGAGTCTTTGTGTATCGATCTAGTGGAAATCTCGTGGCGATCGAACGAGTTCAAAGTCTTCAGGCATCGAACGAGTGGAATTATTCTTGGTCGAACGAGTGGAATTCTCAAGGTTCGAACGAGTGCTTCGAACAAGACGTTCGAACAAGACCTTCGAACAAGGCGATCGAACGAGTGGTTCGAACAAAGCAATCGAACAAGACGTTCGAACTAGACGATCGAACGAGTGGTTCGAACCAAGCAATCGAACAAGCTGATCGAACGAGAGGTTCGATCTAGCCAATCGAACGAGCGGATCATTCGATCGAACGATACGATCGAACGAGACGATCGAACTAGACGACCGAACTAGACGACCGAACAAGCAAAAATAATTTTTGTGTCGGATTGTTCTGAAATTTTTATACCAGCTCGAAAACGGCCCAACGGTCAAGACTCTTCCTCTTTGAGCGAGAGCCCTGTCATTTTTTGGCCATTCGGAGTCATTTAGGCCCTCAAAACTGCATTTTACTGTTTAAAAATTACCCGAAAATCACAAACCTCACACCAAGTCAAACAATTCATCAATCACTTACGATCAGATCATTACTAAACAAACTTATTCAATGGCATCCAATGAAGAAACAAATGCCGCAGGTACCGATACTCGTCCACCTATGTTGGTTGAAAGTGACTACGATTCTTGGAAGATTCGTATACACAGGTACATTCGAGGCAAACCCAATGGCAAGTTGATATGGAAATCTATCCAGAATGGACCTACACCTCACCCTATGATCACTGATCCTCCAACTACTGATTCTGCTGCTGTGCCTGCACCGAGGGAAAAACTTGATTCTGAATTCAGTGAAGAAGAAAACAAACTTGAGATGGCTGATACTCAAGCTGAAATCATTCTCAGTCAAGGTCTTCCCAGACATATCTTCAACACGCAATCAAACTAGCACTGCCAAAGGAGATTTGGGATAATGTGGAGATGCTCATCAAGGATAAGGTAGGCTATTTCAACCAAAGGAAAGATACAAGATATGTTTGATGAGTACGAACGCTTTCGTGCTATTGGAAACGAATCAATAATGACTACTTTGCGTTTCACAAGCTTGTGAATGACTGAAGATTACTTAGATCTATATTCAAATAATCAATTGAACACAAGTTTGTTTCAACAACCTTCCGGACTTTTTGGGGTAAGGTATGTGACTAATGTCAAACAGAACATGGATATCTTTCATACCAACCTTATGTTTAGATCTATACTTATTCAAAGCTACAGGCCTCTTCCAAAAAGACTTCTAAAGAAACAGAGCAAGGCGCTAATGTATTGTTGATCCACTGGCTATTACGCTAACACACATCTGAACCTGCTCTTTCATCTCCTCAACTCCTAGTCCTCAAACTACTGCTCAGTCTCCGATTGACGCTTTGAATGGCTACTATGACTCAGATTCTAATCTATTAAGTTGGTTTCCAAAGCAGTTTCCCACACTCCAACAAACCAGCTCCGGGAATTCCTCCAACTAAAGGACTAATGCTACGGGCATGATGGTAACATTGTTACTGAACCAGTTAAGAGGAATGGGCTAGGTAATAATGGTAAACAGTACTAGAGGCAAGTAAGGTGATATGTTACAACTGCAGTGGAGAAGGACATGTGCCTAGGCAGTGTAAAGAACCCAGAGAATGATGCGACTCTAGTACTTCAAGATAAAGCTTACTGATGGGAAGATAAAGAGAAAGAAGATGTGTTAGATGCTGAGCTGAAGCATTTCCTTGCTGTTGTGGGAATGCACACGCACCTTATGATCAACCTCAGGCACTGACTACAACAAACATGTTTCAAGCCAATCATGAGGATGCATATGACTCAGACGTGGATGAAGGCCCCAATGCTGCTGTCGCTTTCATGGCCAACTTGTCATCCACTAGTGCAACCAACAATCCAGTCAATGAGGTACACTCCAATGACAATCAAATCTTTGATAATGTGGATTATCAGATTCAGGAGATGCACCAGGAAGAACATTTAGACTCCGATGCTGAGACTGAGATTGATGACAATACGATTCCGTATCATCAGTATCTTCTTGACACCGAAGCCCAAAATGTTCCAACTGAGGTATCTGCTGACACATCTGATAAGGTATCTATGATTGCCATCTTAACTGACTTGCAAACCCAACTAGACGGACATGCTAAGGTGTTTAACCAAGAAATTGTTTGGAAATTAGAGACCTTAAAAAAATGGCTTCTTTAATGCAACAAGAATATATGTGTTTAGATACCTCACAGGTCAACTTGATCTTTGAAACACAAGTTAGTCAGGAAACAGCCCTAGTGATTCAGCGTAACAAGCGTAAGCTGAACTTGTGCAAGGAAACGATTTCTTAACGTCACTCTTCAGGAGAAGAAAAATCAATTTGCATTTTTACTAATCTGAAATGGAAAAAGATTTATATGAGAAAAGAGAAAACTTCAGTAGTTATCTAGTTGGAAATAGTTTGTTTAAAAACTGCTAACCCAGTTGCTAGAGATATGTTGCAAAGATTTAACATGCCAACACAACTATTCTCATGCTTTCATGAAACCTAAAAGGGCAACTAATGTCTTGCACAAGGACATCACATAGGCAACCGTAAACCCAGTCTAGGTGATATGGCCAAGCGTGCTTAACCTGTTTTGTATGATGCTGATACCTTTTGCATCCTAATCATCACCCTGTGAGTATATGGGATAGTGAAGAGGTCTTGGTTCACCAAGTTGTTAGCATGAAAAAGATGAACGAAAAACCGGCTTGTTTAGACCGCAAACCGACTTCTATGCCAAGTAATGCCCTTATGTTCGTTTCCTCAGAGGATTTATTGGTGATCAGGCGTATTGGCTTTCTGCCAACGAAATTGTAGTCATGCTAGTAAATCAGCCACGCATGCTACTCCTTTTGTTCGATTATAGTCGACCTCCAATCCAAGTTCTGGCCAGTCTTCGAAAAGTAATGTTGTTTTTTCCTAAACTCGAATGTATCATAAATGAAAGAACAAACACAAAACCAGAACTAAGTTTCTGATGGTGCATTGATTATGCAAACAGTTTGTTGAACAACAACTGGTAACCATTTTACGACCCATTCCAAAAAAACCATATCCCAAAACTGCTAATGATACATTTTTCAAAGAGTAGAGAATTTGTGCAAATTTTGATGATTTGGAGTCGGAATATGAACAATTGTGTTCTGGATAAACAAGACCTTTACCATAGAGAGAAAATCTTTTAATCATAAATGATATGCTTAAAGGTGAGTATTTAGAATATGATTAGCTCTATTGTGCTTACTTCCGATATTGTTGTGCCCCCTAGTTCGAACTGCTTTTGCGAAGATCTTAGATCTGCATGCGATAGGGAACACACTAAAGTTCTTGAACTTGAAGCTGAGATTTCAAAACAGAAACAGCTAATTACTGATTCTGAGAAACGTTTTGCATTTCTCGAACAGAATTATGTCAGTTTACAACTTATATCATTTCAGAACTATAAACAGTGCATAGACACTTCAAGTGCCTCCAATGCAATTTTTGAAATTAACAAGTTAAGACACAGCTTCATGGGAAAGACGGACTACTATCAGGAATTTAGATGCTCAGATCAACATCATGAAGGTGTTGAATGTAGGTACCACTGAAGGTAGTTGTGACCAACAGGCATTAGAAACTGACAGAATTCAGTTGAAAGATACGATTACCTCCCTTAGGATTCAGCTAGATGGCCTTAAGGTAGAAAACGTAGAGTATGCAAAAGACGGTATGAATGAACTGTCAAAGGCGAAATACTCACTCACGTACTGCATACACTGAAAACTTGTGCCTTACACTGCTGTGAATACAAGATGAAGCCCAAGTGACTGGTACAACCAAGTAGTGGACCTTCAACATTGAGACACCATAAGTGCTTGATACCAGGAATGTACAACTTAGGTTCTAAGATATTCCACCACCCAAAACGTGTAACTGGGTAAAACCAACCCGGTACATAGGAAGTAAGCAAGTAACTTTAGTGAAACCAGACCTTCACTCAACCAACTCAAAAACCAGTAGTGCAATACCTTAATAAGGCTATCTAACGTGTGTGTGCCTATGTATACAGGAGTAAACACACTTTCTGAGCAGCAAAACTGTGCCTAAAAGAGCCCCTCGGAATCATAGTTCTTTGCCGGTTAAGAGTGCGAATGCAAGGAAAGTAGAAGCCCACCATAGGACTTTGAATAAAAAGAATCGTGTTGATTCTAATTTGCTTGTTAAACATTCTGTTTCTGTTTCAAAGATGAACAATGTTTGTGGTGCATGTAACAATCTTTGGTTTCTTGCAAATCCATACTGATTGTTTGGTTTTGTGTGATGGTTTGTGATCTGTTAAACCCACCTGACTAGCGTTTTAAACGCCAACCTGGAAGAATGGAAAACCAGTGAAAAAGTCTGGAAAACCCATTAGCAACTGTTGCTAATAGCAAGACATCAGTGGTAAGCCCATGGAGGCATTTCTATTATTTGGAAGCATCCTTTTACACGGTCATGGAATCTAGATAAGGCCAATAGAATACCCCCGAGTGCTAGTTCTAGCCCAAAAATAACTATGGTCTCTTGGTTTGTGATCATAAAGTTAGTGATCACAGCAGGTCAATGGGATCGTCTGGTATTTTTGATGTTAACTAACGGAACCCTTCAGGGCTTCTATCACCTGTTATTGTTTGTGTTTACCGCTAAGGTTGTACAGTGTGTTCTTTTGGTATCTGGATTCTGGATGATCAAGACATATTACCGGTGATCGTGCACTGTCTTATCAAACTTGGTAGAAAAGTTCATTGGTACTGTAAGATTTGGAAACGATGAAATGCAGTATTCCATTGGCTATGGTGATTATAAGCTGGGTGACACTATCATCTCTCGAGTCTATTATGTTGAAGGACTCAAGCACAACCTATTCTCAGTAGGACAGTTTTGTGATGGAGGTTTAGAAGTTGCTTTCCGTCAGCATTCATGTCACATCCGCAACTACGATATGGTGGATCTACTCAAAGGTTCACGGACAACCAACCTGTACTCCATCTCACTGAATGATATGATGTCAGCTTCACCAGTTTGCTTGCTTACAAAAGCCTCTTCAACGAAGTCATGGTTATGGCATCGTCGGTTGAATCATCTGAATTTTGGGACATTGAACGAATTGGCTCGGAAAAATCTAGTCAGAGGTTTACCCATGCTGAAATATGACAAAGACCATTTGTGTCCATCTTGTCAGCTAGGTAAAAGCAAGAAAGCATCACATCCACTAAAGGCGGAAAACACCAATACTGAAGTTCTCCATACACTACATATGGACCTCTGCGGACCAATGAGAACAGAAAGTATCAACGGAAAGAAGTATGTTTTGGTGATAGTGGATGATTACACCAGATTTGGATGGGTAAGATTTCTTCGAACAAAGGATGAAACTCCTCAAGTGATTGAGAAGTTTATTGTGAAGACTCAACGAGCCCTTAATGCAACTGTTCGCTTCGTCAGA
>BQNB010002318.1:92236-126389 GCA_026074375.1 Tanacetum coccineum
TTTGCAGATGCTTACTATGCAGGATGTCATGACCCAAACCTAAACAATCAAGACGCGACGAACACGGAGAAGTACTTCTGGTTCACTCAATTTCTCCTCCTTCTGACATCGGCTTGTTAGCTGGTCATCCAAAAAGCAAAAAAGTACTTCCATCTCCACTACGGAAGCTGAATACATCGCCCTATCAGGATGCTGTGCTCAAATCCTCTGGATGCGATCTCAACTACGAGACTATGGATTTGCGTTCAAGCAAAATTCCGATGTAATTGTGACAATCAAAGTGCTATTGCTCATGCAGTAATAGTGTTTCACACTCCGCGATCCAAGCACATTGTATCGTCACCACTCATTTTATCAAAGAACAGGTTGAAAAGGAAAGTGTTGAGTTTTATATTTCGTGGAATCAAAATACCAACTGGCTAACATTTTTACGAAGGCATTACCAGAGAGAGCCGCTTCGCCACACTACTCCTGACCCCCTGTTCTTTTTCTTGGAGTTAAACAATCGTCACCACAGAGACTCTGATAGGAAACTCTTCGTCTCTGGGAGACATGAGTCCTGATCTCCGAAAACAAGTGATACACCCTCAACATGAGATTCTTTCACTGTATATTTCATAAAACAAAAAACATTTTTCTAGAATGGCTTGCAGTTATTTCAGACTGTAACCCCTGGTCTTAAACCAGAGGATATTAGTGTACGTTTCACTCAGTGGCTCTATCTTCTTTACAGACAAGAAGTTCTCTAAAGCCCCGAACCATCTTTATAACTCGTATAAACAACTTGTTTTATCAACCATGGTTGCGCAGTATTAACACCAAAACAAACATTGACACGGGTCATTGCGTTTCTGAGGGGAGAACACAGGTAATCTCTCTAAAACCGTTGTTGCATGCAGGTCAAAAGGTACGTACTGTTGCCCTGATTCTAATTGCTGAAAGATTGACCAGCTACAACACGCTTAACTCACAGTCCAAAGAACGAGACTTGAACAGTATCAATTCTGTCTGGGTATTCTAAGGCGTCTTGTTCAAGATTGCGCGCTCACTTGATATTTTGTGCCTATTTTCACCTCACCACTCATACTTTTGAAGGGGGAGATTGATACATTTTTAAGTCCCTTCTAGATCAAAACCATCTCTCACGAAGTTTCATACTTTTTGATCGCGTGGGGGGAGTAAAAGTCTGACTTAAACATTAAAACGGATAATTAATGATTTCGATCTGGATTCTATAAGTGCAAAGTACCATATCCATAGCATGGGATTGCTAAACATCTTCTTCGATTATCGACGCACATGATATATGAGGGAGCAAAGTGGTTAAATATGATCAAAAATGTCAAGGTACCAAAAGTTTGTGTTATACACATGTTCTTGATAAATGACAAGAATCTTTTCGGTTCATGTTCGTAGCAAGAGTGATCTATGGAATGCTGATGAAAGAGATATTTGTATCCACCCAGGGAATTCGTAGAATGTGCTGCTCATAGCCTCGGCTCCTTCCCAGCGACTTAACCACGCCGCCCACTAGTGAGAAGTGGACATCTCACATAAATGTACTTGCACACGTTTGGATTATTCCCAAGGTCAACTTCAGATCTTTCAGGATATATTTCAATAATCATCTCACACAGAGCTAGCATTCTGATTCTATAAACAACCATCGTTTGTGCCCCAAACACAAATTTTTCTTAATCAACATCGAATGTTTTGATCAAACTCATATCTTCTCTGCCTCCAATCATGAGCCTCTCTACGGATTAAACTAATCTGTATAAGACGTATCAAAAACGCTGAAATCAAAGGATAATTTATACCAGTGGCGAAGACCATGCAGATAGTACATCTGGTACTGACTCACTCTTGTAACCATTTCTATTAGTAGAAATACGTGATAGTGTGTTAGTCTTCGGACATCTGTCTAGAAACGGGCGAACATTAAGGAATCTGTTACTTAGGTAATATAGAGGAACTAGCATGTCACGTTCCGGAAAACCGTCAATAAGGTTCTTTTTAATGAATCTGTCCTGATCACAGGTGCAAGTCTATCATACTGTAAAATCATTGCATCCTCACAAGAATCAAGAGGTTACTACATTATTAACCAGAACCAAATCGTTAGTATCGATCTATACTTGATCCCTTCAAAATATAAAAACCTTTGTGTGTTAACAAAATGTTTTTCTAGAACACATTAAGTGGAAATTTTACCATCTAACAAAATATTATTCTTCTTTTTGTTGGTGTCTAAAATGTTCTAATCAATAGTGAATGACGACTACAACAATCACGATGCAAGACATGCTCATATCTTTACTCACATATCTGAAAATCAAGAAATTTACATACAAAGCTTCTCCGCACAATGCTCCGAAAATCATTCTTCTTCAAATTCTGCATCAAACGTATTGAGATTAGAAAAAGATACATCATCAAAGCTCTTCCAGATCTCCAAACGCTGCGAGCATGTGAAGACTACGATCAGCGTAACTGCAAAGTCAAAGTGAAAGAAATGACATCACAAAAGTAATTCAGAGATAAGTACTCTCCTATCAATAACCACTTAACACTTGGTTATCAACGCTTAACACAAGTCAAAGATCCAAGATCCAGTCATTCCACATCAACTCTGAAGATCATGGATGCAAGGTGTTTAAAGATTGAATTACCAAAGCACAATAATGAAGTAACCTATCAGCGAACGAGCTAAGTCAGACAGACAATCACTGAGTGATCTTCAAATAACAACTTCGCATGACCTCATCTAGGGGAGATTAGAGTTAGGGTACGACTTACCAATACACATGAGCACCCCCAGAACCACACGAAGCTTCGGGAATCTACAAGATAAGACGGATCGACTTAGTCACTCAGCAAGGCGCTAAAAGTCATCACTTGCTCGACATAGTTAGTCTTCTCCACTCAATTAGTATTAATGTATTTACTTCAAATGTCGATTGGGCTGACAACAGAAAAAGCCTGAAAACCCAACAAAAGCCTACGTAATGGGCAGGAACCTTGTTATATAAATACACCTAGTTTAGTCAAAATTAGGCAGAGACAAATTTATTTAGAGATATTATACCTAGCAACTCTTAATTTTCTTTCAATCATCAATAAAGTTCTTAAATTTTAGCATCTTGGCATCTAACACTTATTGTTAAGGATTCGATATGAATGATCATGGAACCCTACAAGTTAGAATTCTAAACAACCCCTGTTGTGATTCTGTCACATTCATATGAATAAGGAATTGATAATTTGGCTATCACTGGTATTTTCAATCTCTCTGAATGGTTCACAACATTCGTATCTGTTTCTATAGAAGACGGCATCACCACATGCACAAACCTTGAACTAATACATATGATTGATCCACATATCCAAGATGTGTTACCTCAGCAAGAGCATCTGAACCATAATGAGATAAATTTGCCATGAGAGCAACTTTGGCAGTGTTGAGTTCATCCAAATCAAGTCATATTGCATCCAATCATGCGTTTGATAAGGCAAGCATTGTTGAGTAATGACAAGTCGTGTGGACTGACCTTCTGCAGTTCTTTGGGGTTCTGCAAAAATGTCGAGTTTCCTCCTCATGTAGAATTTGACCATTTGCTTAATCTTGTACCAGCATGTTGATCCCAATGAAATAGATCTTTAACTCCTTAGCTTGTAACGTTTAGTACCCTTGGATAAATCAAAAAATACTAGCGATGAAACTTTGATTTGAATGATATAAGCTATGGGCGAATTTTAGTTTTTATACCACTAAGAAGTATTCTCAATGAAACAGTAAAGTATGTTTTGACACAAAGATATAATCAACACAACAAGCTTCAATATATTAATACGATCACTCTGACTTAGTGCTAGGGTTTACAACCTTGAAGCTATGAACTCTATAGAAAAATGAGATGGAAAACTTATGTGGTGTGTATGCTGATGAGATGCTAAACTAGATGCCCTAGGATCTCCTTTTATATACTAAGGAGTCCTAATGGGCTTACAATACTTTCCTATGTATTTAGTCAAATGTATTAAATACAATGACTAAGTATTTAATACTTTCCAAAATATTTAGTCAAATTCTCAATCAGCATTAATATCTTCAATCATCATTAACTTCAGTCTTCTGTTTGACTAATCAGCATTAATTTCAGTCAATTAGCATTAACTTCAGTCTTCTATTTGACTAATCAACATTAATTTCAGCAGCAGCATTAAACTTAAACCAGCAGTAGTTACTCTATAACCAGTAGTTTTAAGTCCTTCAACCGTCTTATGTTAGTATTGGCAGTACTAACTTACTCTAGTAGTATTAACTAGTTAATACTGGCAGTTGTAACTTTTGAGCAGTACTAAGTATGATAAGTTTAATTCCCAACAATCCTCCTCTAAACTTGTGATTTACCTTCAAATCATCATGTTTCTTGGAATTAAAACCTATCTTTTTGAGAGGATTCCTTTCAAACACTTCATCCTTCTTTATCTTTCAGCCCTTCATGAATATCCTTGAAGAATTCTTGGAATTAAAACCTTCTGCTCTGGAATTCCTCTTTCCTTCTTCTTTTATCTTTTTTGTCTTTTGCTATATCACTCCTCTCTGATGTACACTTAAGTTTTAGCAGCAATATCATCAACTTCTGCACCAACAGAAGTAATTTCTGCATCAAATTCTTGATCATGCTCATGCCTCCCTTAAGTCTGTGCATCCATCTGAACCAAAGTGATCTTCATCAATTTGTGCATTATTCCACCCCTGTTTGGAAGGATCCTCCAAATCATCTTCTTATGGGAACCCAAGCCATCATAGACTTGAATCTTCCTTGTGCATCATGGTAATCAAATCTTTTCAAGTGATTGGTGGCAATTTCGTTATATTTTAGAGACAGGATCGTATTACTTTGTTCTTTGGATCTCCAAAAACCCAACAATGTTTTAAGCTTAAACCAGCATTATGTACATGATAGTACTGCGTTTGGCTTAGCAACATTAATTCTGTTTTTTCCTCACCAGCCCTTATCAAAATAAATTGTGGAATCCATATTTCTTTTTTGGATTGGGTGAGTTATTCTTTGTTGAATAGTGATGGATTCATCCTCTTTGTCGTCTTTGCTTCCATTCTGGTTTAACCTATATTTGATCATTAACATGTCTCCTCTTGTGTTTACAGGTATACTATTCAAGGTGTTCAAACTTCCCACATACAATAGCACAGCTTCTGATCAATCAACAAAGTCACTTCCTAGCTGTTGGGACTGTGTCTATTATTCCAGTTCCTTTGATTTCCTCTAGCCCTTTGTGACCTTACATTTCAGCATACTTCAACTGTTTTTACCCTAACTGGTTTTTATAGTTGTTTATGTGTCCAAAATATTATATTTTAGAAATACAGTAGGAAAAACTGTATGTCTTTCTTAACATTACCTGACACCAGAGCTGTCCTTATGTTTTTAGGCATAAAAACACTCTCTCCTAGCAGTATTAGATTCAACTGTGTTGAACACACCCTTATTTTCAACTGTCTTTTCATTACTAGGTGTAACAACAGTAGTAACATCTAAATTTTCATTTTCAACTATTTCATCCATAAATGTTAGATCAGGTTTTCGAGATATGAAATTCCTTGTTAGAGGTGGGGGAACTGAATGATATCCCTTATCTGATCCAGACTTATTAGATAAATTTACAAAACTTTCTACTGCAGGAGAAGCTGCAATAGTTGCACTATATCCTAGTCCTGTTTTAAACTTGTCAATTACTTGACTTTCCAGTAAATCATTTAAAGACTTGGATGAATTTTGAAACTTTTCTAATGTCTGTTGTAATTGATCTCTTTCTTTTTCTACTTTTTCCCATTTCATTTTGTATTCAACTAAGGCATTATCTCTTAGTCTAACTTCAAGTTTTAAAACATTTATGCTTTCTTCAAACACAACCTCATTTTTCTTATAGTATCTAGTACTATCATCTACACGACTGTAAACCCTGCTTTATAAAGATACTAAATTAAATTAAGACTTTTGTAATCTGAAGACAGTTAAACAGTCATATGTCTTTGAGAGTATCATAAGCTTTAACACATGATTTAGAACACGAATCTACCTCAAAATCTGAACTAGAAGAACTTTCTGAAGATGTATATGCCATTAATGCAAAGTTTGTAGGATGCTCTTCTTATTCAAAGCTTCACAACAAGCTCTGATACCACTTGTTGATCACAATGAATAGATCTTTAACTCCTTAGCTTGTAAGGTTTAGTACCCTTGGATAAATCCAAAAATACTAAGAATGAAACTTTGATTGAAATGATATATACACACACAACATAATTTAGTTTATACCACTAAGAAGTATTCTCAATTAAACAGTAAAGAGTATGTTTTGACACGGAAAGATATAAATCAACAGCAACAAGCGTCATATGCATTTTTAAAAAAAAAAAAAATACGAATCACTCTGACTTAGTAAAAGGGTTTTACAACTTAAGCTATGAACTCACTATGGAATCCTGAGATGGAAAACTTATGGGGTGTTATGCTGATGAGATCCTAAACAAATGGCCCTAGGATTCTCCTTTTATACACTAAGGAGTCCTAATGGGCTTTACAATACTTCCTATGTATTACACACTAATATTGTTATTAAATACAATGACTAAGCTATTTAATATTTTCCAAAATATTTAAGATCAAATAAGCGTGCTAGCGAGCGAGGCATTAATATCTCTAATCATACATTAACTTTCAGGTCTTCTGATTGACTAATAAGCATTAATTTCAGCAATTAGCTTAACTTTCAAATCTTCTAGTTGACTAGATCAACATTAATTTCAGTTCAAGCAGGTCACACATCACTCTCTCTATATCTGACCCAGCAGTATTAACTCTATAACGTAGCAGTCTTAGTCCTTTAACAGTCTTTAGTTAACAAGGCAGTACTAACTTACTCTAGGCAGTACTATCTGTTAATACTGGCAGTTGTAACATGCTGAAGCATACTAAGTATATAATGTTTAATTCCCAGAAACACACGATCATCACGTTATCCTTAAAACCTACGGAATCATCCGATTTATCTTTTAGTGTTAGTGCATGGTTGACATGTGTCCTTGACCTAGCACCTTTGCAAGTTGTAACAAATAATAGTCTAGTTTTCCAGAATTACTTCTACTTGCTCCTATAGTATAAGGTCCTATCTAGTACCCCCATCAAGCACAGAAGAAATTTTCTCCCTGAAACTGGTTGAAAGTTTTACTTTTCCCATCATTAATGGTAGCTTGTTGCCTAGGGTTTATGGTAGTCCTTAGCTAGGTTAATGGTAAAGTAGGATACTAGCGAGATGTGATAACATCATGAAAGGAATGAACTTCATATGGTTGATGGCATCAATGGATCATCACTTTCTTGAACATTTGGAATAGTTATGAATAAAGACCGAGATGTCCATTGGGGAAATTTAGGTGTTGTTGTTGTTGTTAACAGTGGGAGCATATTCAGATTGAGGATGGATGAAGTGGAGGAATAACCTGGTGGTTAACTAATGATTGAATAAATCATATAGATGAGAAAGTGATTGAAAGAGGTGGTTTGAGTGATATTGTTTAAGTATTGTTGAGAACTGATTAGGATGATCCTTAATTGTGAGACTGATATAGTGAAACTTGTTGGTTGAATTAGAGTTTTGTATGAGTTCTAATGAGTTTGGGAAAAGTTAAGAACTGGTCATCTAGATGGGGTTACAACCAAAGCAAGCGGATCTCAGTTGCGTTCATGCATGAAACGATCTTCATTTGCATGAAATTCATGTTATCCTAAGTAAGCATGAAGCTGATTAATGTTAGTTGTGTGCAAATCCCGAACCAGTTTGAAATCATTCAAAAAATTTCATCCACTCAGGAGGAAGATATGTCAAAAACTTGTGTTCACTTGAGAAATTGATCCTGTTTTCCACATTGTAGATGTATTCATATTATTGAGCAGGTCAGTGCAAATACTCGTCCAGTAAAAATCACGTATGTTTCCCCTTTCTTAATAAGCAAACCCCCCACTTCTTTCGAAGTCATCATACAAGTTATACACTCTCTTTCCTGTTCGTCAATGAAGTTCCATGCATGAGAAGTTGAATTATTTCCCAAAGTTCCTTGGTGATTCGATGATTGCTAACAAGTGCATAGACCTCTGGAGGTAATCCTTAAAGAATGATATTTGTTGCTTTGACATCACAATTAGCTTGAATTGCATCTGTAGGGTTAATTCAGAGTATTTTCTTGGCCTAGTCACACCATTTTCCTCAATTGTAGGCCAGATAAGTGGACCATTTTCAATAGATTCAAGGATCATTCATCCATGTTGTCTATTCATCATGTATAGCTCCATTCTACTTTTCCAGGAATCATACATATCCTTTTCCAACATAGGTGGACGATTGTCAGCACCCGAAAGAATCGTTTTGTTTCAGAAGAGTCCCTCATTGAAGCAAACTTTATATGTTAAGAAGACATTACTTGTTTGATTACGAAACGGTGGCTAGAAAGACAATTATGTTAATGTGAGGATGTCTTTTAAGTGTTTTAATTCTTGAAACTACACGGGATTTTTCAATTCTTGATAAAACCGAGAAAAACAAGTTAATGTTTCACGGGATTTTACAAGTCAAAGAAATAAACCGTATACTTTTGAAAATTGAGTAGATCGGTTTCAGCCAAACTTGGAGATCGGTTTCCAACTGGGAATAAGTTAGTTATTGCGGATTTCCAGCGGAAATTCAGTAGCTCGTTGACACTAACGTCAGTAGTTCGTTAACACTAGGAATTTAGTAGGTCGGTTACACTAAATGCAGTGCTGTTCCACGTCTCTAACTAAACATCATTAATTTGGTTTGACCACTACACAATCATAGTTCGTTAACACTAGAATTCAGTAGACTATCGGTTACATACTAAAATGCAGTAGTGTTGGTTCCAACTAAACTTTAGAAGTTCGGGTTCCAAACTAAAACTTTAGTAGTTCGTAATGACACTACACGACCAGTAATTCCAGTTAACACAAAGAAATTCAGTAGCTTCGTACTACTCGAAAATGCAGTATGTTTAGGTCAACTAAACTTCAAGTAAGTTCGGTCTAACACGTAAGACGAAACCAAAACTTAAACACAAAAAGCACACCCTTTTTTTATTGATGTTTTCTGCCAAAAATTCTTGTACAGATAAAGTGACAGCCTATGCGTCCAGGCAGTTGAAAATTTATGAGAAGAATTATACTACTCATGATTTGGAGTTGGGTGCGGTCGTGTTTGCACTTCAGATCTGGAGACATTATCTGTATGGGACAAAGAGTGTCATCTATATGGATCATGCAACATATCTTTAGTAAAAAAGAGTTGAATATGCGAAATCATCGCTGGATAGAGTTGTTTAGTGATTATGACTGTGAAATTCGCTACCATCCTGGTAAGGCGAATGTGGTGGCTGATGCCCTAAGTAGGAAGGAAAGAGTAAAACCTAAGAGAGTTAGAGCTATAAATATGACCCTTCAGTCGAGTATC
Organism: Tanacetum coccineum; assembly: GCA_026074375.1. Lineage (NCBI taxonomy): Eukaryota > Viridiplantae > Streptophyta > Magnoliopsida > Asterales > Asteraceae > Tanacetum > Tanacetum coccineum. The sequence continues at coordinate 101,786 of BQNB010002318.1, forward strand.
AAGGATAGGATACTGGCGGCTCAGAGGGAGGCTGTGGATGTGTTTGAGGGATTGCAAAAAGGTTTAGATGAGAGGATAAAACAGAGAAGTGATGAGACTTTGTACTACCTGGATCAAATATGGGTACCTTTAAAGGGTGATGTAAGAACCCTGATAATGGATGAAGCCCATAAGTCAAAGTACTCTGTACACCGAGGAGATGATAAGATGTATTATGATTTAAGAGATAGGTATTGGTGGCCTGGAATGAAAAAGGACATGGCTGAGTATGTTAGTAAAGTGTTTGACTTGTCCGATGGTTAAAGCTGAGCATCAAAGGCCATCTGGCTTGCTCTAGCAACCTGAGATTCCCGTATGGAAATGAGAAGGAATAGCTATGGATTTTGTGACTAAGTGTCCTAGGACTAGTAGTGGGCATGACACAATCTTGGTCATTATGGACCGACTGACTAAGTCTGCTCGTTTTCTACCTATGCATGAGGATTATAAGATGGATAGATTGGCTAGATTGTATTTGAATGAGATAGTTGCTAGACATGGTGTGCCGATCTCAATTGTATCAGATCGTAACAGTCTTTTCATATCAAGGTTTTAGCAGTCAATGCAAGAGGCATTAGGAACTCGTTTAGACATGAGTACGGCATATCACCCTTAGACCGATGGTCAGAGTGACCGTACTACTTAGACTTTGGAAGACATGCTTAGAGCGTGCGTCTTGGACTTTGGAGGAAGTTGGGATGTTCATTTTTTGTTGGTTGAGTTTTCGTATAACAATAGTTATCATTCTAGTGTGAGATGTGCTCCATTTGAGGCATTGTATGGTAGAAAGTGTCGTTCGCCGATTTTGTAGGTTGAGGTTGGAGAAGATCACTTAATAGGACCTGATTTAGTGCAAGAGACTACTGAGAAGATCTCACAGATTAAGGATAGACTTAAGGATGCGCGTGATCGCTAGAAAAGTTATGCTGATAAGAGGAGGAAGCCTCTAGAGTTTAGTGTAGGTGACTATGTCTTGCTCAAAGTGTCGCCTTGGAAAGGTGTGGTACTCTTTGGGAAGAAAGGGAAGTTAGCACCTAGATTTGTTGGACCAATATCAGTGTAATAGATATATTCGATCTTTTGGTTCTATCAAAAATCGTTTATTAGGAATTCGGTATTAAACTCGGTTTTATCGAGTTTGTTAAGTTCACAAATTCGGTTCCATCGAATTTGTGATATAGGGAATTTTACTAAGTATAAACTCGGTAATAAGCTTTACAAGTCATTTTACACTTTCATTTCACGGTTTTATCGTTGTTTTGAAGTGACTTTTTTATAATTTTCTTTTTTTTTACCACTTTTTTTTTTTTTCTTTTTTTTTTAAATATCGGTTTTTCAAGATTTACTAAACTCGGCAATCAAATTTGGTTTCATCGAATTTGAGTTTTTAGAACACTTGGATTATCTAGTCATCATAAAATTCGGTTTCATCGAATTTGTGGTTATTAATAATTCATAACTGTTGGATTTTAACAATTTAGGCTTACCGAGTTTATAGTGAATAGTGTTACCGAATTTGAGTAGTTTACAGTTTACCGAGTTTATTATTTAAAGATTTCCGAGTTTGATAGTGTACTGTTCGAAGAAGGGTATCGTTTTAGCATTCTTGTTGTCCGTGAACAGTGTTACCGAATTTGGTCTACTGTTACAGTTTGGATATTTTCTCACAAATCTCACTCATATTCGTCTAAAAAGATCCAATCTTTGAATCTTAAGACATGTCGACATCCAAAACATACCAACAATCCCTTGTTGATGCCGGTTCTGAGACTAGGCCACCCATGCTTGAAAGGGGTAGTTACATACCTGGAGGAGTAGATTCAAACGATTTTTAATCGCAAGAGGGAAAACCGGGAGGAAGTGGATTCTTAAAGCACTAGAAAGATGGCCCCTCCCGTATGTGTTTTTGAACTTTCACACCTCAGGTTTCAACAATACCAAGGTTGCAAGAAGTAGAGGATATTCAAGGAGATGTCTTATTGTAATATGATGGCGAAAAAGATATGGTACTCAAGTACTATGATCTTCTTTTATTCCTAATGAGTTTTACAATTCTGTGGTTTCTTGTAAGATGACCAAGGAAATGTATGGGCTCGTGGTAAACGTTTGATAAGGGGAACTATACAAACCAATGTTGACAGAGGAAAAGCAATTTTCAATGAATTTGATCAATTTGTTGGTCTGAACCAGGGGGGAGAGTCACTAGTTTCAGTCTTAATCTTTTGCTAGTTAATTGAATGATTTTGGAATGAAAACAACATGAATTAGTTTTCCAATGTTTCAGTTAAACACAAAGTTTCTGAATAGTTCGCAACGGATTGGTTGAAATTTGGGACTCAAGTTTGTTTGGCTAAGCAAGTGTCAGTTGATCGTTCGCTGATCTTTTTGATTATCTTTCGCAATTTGACGAAATTGGTTAATGATTCTAGGCAAAAGAAAGTTAGAAAAAGTATATGATCCTTTGGCTCTAGTAGCTCACATCGGTTCATCTTCCTGAAAACACCTCTTGCTTATTATTTGACCATCCTTCAACTGTAGTTGATTATGATGGAAGAGTTTGAGCAGTATGATGTTCATAACCATTCTGAAGATCCCCTAGCATCTGCTATGTTGTTACTTGCCAAATCCATTACTCAAAATTTCTCTAATCCAACAAACAATCGTCTTCGTTTGCTTGTCTAATACCAAAATCATGCAGTCATTCAAGTGACAGGGTGAATATTCAAGCAAAAATTATGGTTAATATTGAGGAAATAATTAGACGAGCTATGTTCTAAGAAGAAAGTATTGTTGAGGAATAAATGCTCAAATGAGACTGCAAATGTTCAATATATGGGAATTGTTTCGAAACTCTGACTCCAGGCAATACTTCAACGGCGTCAATGTTAACTGCGGTGGAAAAAGGAATTATGCTAGGAATTGTCCCAAGCCAAGGGTTTCTTGGATTTCAAAGTATTTCATGGAGCAAATGTTGTTGGCAAAACAGGATGAAGCGTGTAATTTTTTTTTCTTACCGATGAATGAGAAGAATTGTTTTCTCTTTGCTGATGCTTAGGATGACGAAATTGAAGAGAACTTAGTGCAAACATATGCTTAATGGCAAGAATTAACCAGCTGTATACAAAAATTCTGTTGATGAGCCAAGCTATGGAGTCCTGCAATTTATAAGTGAGGTACAATCTTACTTCATCAATGAGGAATGATGACAAATGTATCCAACTCCACATACTAAAAATATATTAACAGTACCATTGATGCTATAAAATTTAATAGCAATATTCAATTTGATTATGTCGAAAGGAAATGGTTTTAATTAGTGGCTTTTTTTTTTTAGTTAGTGTCTGAAAAAGATACACATGTTTTATGATCTGTGTGCATTAGAAACACTTGCTAGGAATGAATATGATGAAGCTGCAAAACAACAAAGATTTGCTAAAAGGTCCAACAACAAAATATGACTTTGACCAGTCAGATTGAGATGTATAAGGAAAGGAATTCGGGTCCAAAATTTTTAGAAAAACACAACCAAGGATAACATTATCTAAAAAGGAATTTCTTGAAGATGGATGAAAGGGCAAAACGTGTTTCAAAAAAAAGCTGAGTTCAGTGTATCGCTGACCGTGGATATTATTCGAGATCTCGAAAAAAACGAGATAAGTTGAGTCAAAGAGGTCAAACATTTCAAACAGAAAATGAGGAATTACAACAATCAAATTTATTTTTAAAAGAAAAATGTGTGAAAACGAGGATAAGCATCATGATAATATCTTGATCTTGAGGAAACTAAAAAAGAATGTTTATTTGTTTTTGAAAATTTGGTAAATTCTTTACAAGCATGTTTTGCTCGGTCCAAAACATTGTCTGTTTATGATCAACAATTAAAACTTGGTTTGGGGTATCCGACTCCTTATACTACTAGACAAGCAATTCAATTGTCCATAGTATATGTTGCACTTGGACGGGATATAGAAATTCCTTTGAATTTAGTGATTCTGAGGAACTCTAGGAGGATGCTTTCTAAAGTCAACAGAAAATGATTATAATAAAAAATTGAAGTGATCCATTTACTGTTGCAAACAAACTAACATTGTTGTGACAATTGTGATTACAAACAATTAAATGCGCTTTTTAATGATTTTGTTCCTCAAAAGTAATCATTCGTTTGAACAAATATGGTCTTATTCTTCTTATTTCCCTTTGTTAGATTTGGAAACATAAACAATGCCAAAGTGATGTTACTTTTTGATCAATGAATTATTCAATATAAAAGTTGGATTTGAAAAGTTGTTTCTGTTGATAAAACAGAACAGTAAAAGGGCAAGCATGTTTTATACATCAAAGGAAGAGATAGCTCTTAATGATTTTTGTCGAGATCAAGTTAAACCACTTCTTAATGAATTACTGGATTACTTTGATGGCTTTCAGAATCTATTTCAAAGGGATATAAAAGAAATGAAAGATGCGTTTGAGCAAAATGATGTTTATCTTGATGAGATTGAAAGGCAAAATGATTTGTTTGTTGAAAGCATCAACTTTTGAGCATCACCTCAAACATGATATTGTGTTATGTGTGTTGTTAAATCATGAATGTGTTGATAAGTCCTACAATGATGAACTTGAACAAGTCAAAAAGAAATCTTTAGAGATTCAAGAGGGTTTGAAAGCAAGAATAAAAATTCTTGAGAAAGATGTTCAAAGATGTGAAAAACAAAGTGTTGATTTTGAGTTAAAATTGCAACATGAAAAAGAAAAACATAAATGGGATTCTTCGAAGAATAAAAACTCAAAACCTGATTTTCGCTTGGATTCTATAGGAATACAGAAACTGAGGATGAAAAGTGTCTTTGGATTTTAATGTATAATCTTTGATAAAAGAACGAGATAAATTCAAAATGGAATATAAAAAAGCTTTTAGATTTCCCCCTATCAAAAAGACACGGCTATCAAACTCAAAGGTAAATGAATGAGTTAATTGCTATGTCTCTGTGAAAAACTTCTTGCATTTGGTGCTCATTCGTGCTAAGAATCAAATCTTTTAGATACCATATCTGAGTTGAAAGCCTGAATGAAAAATGGTGAAAATGGTAAGTCTGTAATTCCTATAGTTTGCACGAAGAACATGGTTCTCATCTTTTCTTTTGTGTCACACCTTAATTAAAATGCTTTTCAAAAGCAGACGGTTGTTTTAAAACAAATGAAAACCATGTTGAGTCAAAAAACAGTCTCTTTACATACTTCAACATAACAACAATCAGGGACACATCAAAACACAAATGTCATTAGCCCTGGAATGTACAAAGTTGTCACACAACAAGAATCAGAAACAAACAAGACTAAAGAATGTGTTATCTTCTACAGGAATGAATGCTACATCCAGTGTTAAAAGACCAAAGAGTAGAGATTCACATGTCAAGACCAGTGTCTTAGATGTCTCTAAGAATGAAGCAAAGAAAGAAGCAGTTTATGTTAGGAAAAATAAGCAAACAGATAATACATTTGCTAAAGTTGTGTCAAACAAGGAGAATGTAATTGATGTTGCTGTTGCAAACGCTTCTAAAGCGAAAACTTTGTTATGTGTTTCTTGTATGCAAAATGTGCTTATTCCTTGTTCAGAAAATGTGTTGATAAGATAAACTGAATGTGGCTTTTCGAATGATGTAGAACCTTCTCTGTTAATTCTAGGATACCAAAATCTTCTGAAACTACTTTTGTAGCTCCTAAGACTAGGTTTTCTGAGAAAGCGACACAATCTAAGGTTACTCCTTTTTCAAGATTAAATATTTACCCTCGTCCTAGTTTTGGTTTAGACAAGTTTTAGATACTACTTCTGTAGCTTCAAATCTAAGATTGATTGAACATGTGAATCAAAAAGCTAGAGATAAGTTTCTAGTGCATTTAAGAAAATGAAAGACATGGTGATTAAAACCATTAAGCTCCTTTATGCCTTAACAAGATATCGAACTAGGATTATGGAAAAAATGTTTGAATCACAACTAATGTATGTAGCACCTATTAACACAAAGACACTTGTTATACTAATCCTTTGAATACGAAACCACTGGTTTCAGTTAAGAGATGGATAGTCAAATTGCCCAGTTGTCCATTGTGTTGTTTTTCTTGTGTTGCAGGTAGTCCAGATCATTCTATGGGTTGTTGACAGTGGTTGTTCAAAGCATATGTGGGTGATGTTCTCTATTGATGATAAACTCTTGTTGAAAAGATCATGGGAACCGTATCGCTTTAGAATACAACTGTGTAGCTATTACAGGCTATGGTGGATTATATACTGGCAATATCACTATTATGTATGTATATTATGTTGAAGGTCTTGGACACATTCGCTTTAGTGTTGGACTATTTTGTGATGGAGATTTGAAGTGGCTTTTACGTTCTATACATGTTATGTTCGAAATCTGTAGGAGATGATTTGTCACAGGCGGGGACGCCGGATTTCAAATTTATATATTATCTCCATTTCTGAATTGGCTGCTTCTTCCCCCCCCCCCCCCCCCCCCCCATTTGTCTAATGTCCAAATCAACTCAACAAAAGGTCATGGTTATGGCATCGTCTACTGTCACATCTTAATTTTGGCACCATATCGATCGTACCAAACTTGACTTGGTTGACCGTTTACCAAAGTTTTAAATAAGGAAAAGATCATCTTTGTTCTGCTTGTGAAAGAGGAAAAGCAAGAAAGAAAAGAAAGCTCTCATCCACCTAATTGGATTCCAAGCTGATTACTCCATATTGATATGACTTCATATGGATTTGCTGCGTCTAATGAGAGTAGCTTCACTCGGTCATGGAAAAAGAAGTATATTCTTGATTGTGATGATTTTCTAGATTCACGTGGGGTTTATTTTCTTCGATCGAAAGACGAAACTTTCAGGAGATCATCAAGAAAATTCATGCTCAAGCTCATTGAATTACAAAGCCAAAGTTTGCAGGATGCCCGGACTGATATGGCACTGATATTTAAGAATGCAACTCTCACGCTTCTTATGAAAAGTTAGGTTATTATGCAACAATTTTTAATTGCTCGCACACTCTGCAAAATGGTGTAGTAGCAAATACGTAATCTTTATCTGGTTGAGGCTGCATCATCACAATGTTATTTTTTTGAGGTTACCTGAATTTTTTGGGCTGATTAAGCAGTTGCTAAACATGTTTCTACTCAAAAAAACCGGTCAATCATCAAACACACGAACAATTAAAACACCTATGAGTGTTTACATGGACGAAAGCCAAATGTTGAGTATTTTCAAGTGTTTGGCTCATTATGTTATCCGACAAATGACCGTGATGATCTTGGGAAAATGAAACTAATGCAGACATATAGTGTTTTTAATTGGTTATTCGGAAAACATCAGAGGTTTTCGAATCTTAACCGTTAGCACCAAAAGGATTATAGAGACTATTTTGTCAAGTTTGATGAGCTTTACAACAATAGCTTCTGTACACGTTTGTTTTGTTAACCCGAACTTCAACGGTTTTTTTAATAATCAAAATTCATCAAATGACTTAATGAAACTCCTTCAAATGAGGGATTTGGATAATTTTGTTTCTGGTTTCTAATGTTTTTTGCGATTATTTTGGAGCTGAATCTTCTGATACTACCATCCTATTCCCGCTGACAATCGATCACGATCAAGAAGACTCACCTTCTACATCTTCAATCATTGTTGACACACATGAGGCTCCTCTTGTTGTCACAGCATCTGACGAACAAACTTCTCCAATCTCTTTACAAGAGACTGATGAATTCAATCAAGAAAGATTCTACTGTGTTTGTTGGTTAATACACGTTTGTTCCATATGTTTCTTTGAATCATGGGGAAATTGAGTCTTCTACATGAAATCTCGAATCACCATCAAATGTGCAGAATTTCCGATCAAGCTACAACCCTCGGACTCACATTTGGCAAAAGATCATCCCTTTAGACCAAGTGTTGGTGACCCTCTAAACCTGTTATGACTCGTCAAAACGGCTACCCTACCGCATTCTGGGTTTGCATGTATGCATTAACCGTTAACATATTGAAACCAATGAACATCAAGATGCTACATGGCCGTCCTTGTTGGATTGAGTCCATGCAAGATGAGTTGAATCAATTTGAAAGACTTCAAGTTTGGGAATTGGTTCCACAACAAAGGAAAGAATGTTATTGCTCTCAAATGGCTTTGGTGTATACGCGATGACAGCAGATTAAATATTGTTGGTTCGGAACAAATCTCGTATTGTGGCTAAAGGTTATAAGCAAGAAGAAGGCATTGATTTTGAGGAGTCATTTGCTCCTGTTGCTCGTCTTGAGGCTGTTCGGATGTTCATTGCTTTTGCTGCTCATTTCTGAATATCACCTATCTTTCAAATGGAGTCAAATCGGCTTTTTCTCAATGGTCATTAGAAAAAAGAGAAGTTTATATCAGCCAACACTGAAGGGGTTTATTGATTCTGAATTTCCAAATCACGTCTACAGGTTGAAAAAAGCTCTATACGGTCTTAAGCAAGCACCTCGTGCATGGTATGACAAACTGTCTTCTTTTCTAATTGAACATGGGTTCAATAAAGGTATAATTGACCCAACTTTGTTTACTGACGTCCATGGGGGAGAACATATTACTTTTTCAAGTATATGTTGATACATTATTTTTGGATCAACATATCCAGAATTTTTCAAAAAGATTTGCAATCTTAATGAAAAAACAATTTTAAAATGTAAATGATGGGTGAACTTAAAGTTTCTTTCTTTGGACTTTCAAGTTCATCAATCTCCCCGTGGCATATTCATAAGTCAGTCACAATATGCAATAGAGTTGCTAAAGAACATGGGTCTAGATGAATGTGTCTCCATGAGTACACCTATGGCAAACAGAGAAACCGGATCCGGATTTACAAGGCACTCTCTATGAATCAAACGACTTATCGTCGTATATTAGGAGGGCTTATGTATCTAACAGCTGTCGATCTGGACATAGCCTTTGCTACTTTTGTAATGTGCAGTTATCAAGCACGACCTAAGTCAAAACACCTTAAAGAGGTCAACCGGATCTTCGGTTCTAAACAGTCCTATAACATGGGGGTATTATATCCGAAGGATTCTGGTTTTGAACTAATTGCCGATTTAGATGCGGACCATGCAGGTTGTAAAGATGATTATAAAAGCACATCAAGAGGATTGCAAATTTTTTTGGTGGGGGAAAGCTCGTGATTGGAGTTTCAAAGAAACAAGATTGTAATGCGATGTCTATGCAAAAGCTGAATATGTTTCATTGTTGCATGCTGTGCTCATGTTGTTATGGATGCGTACTCAATGCTTGACTATGGATTTAAATACAATCAGATTCCGATGTATTGTGATTCCAAGAGTGCCATTGCTATTTCATGCAATCCAGTCCAACATTCTAAGACAAAGCACATTGACATCCGGTATCATTTTATTAAAGAACACGTTGAGAGGGGTACTGTGGAAATTTACTTTGTCGGAACAGAATACCAACTTGCGGGATCTTATTTACTAAGGGCTATCCAAAAAAAAAACGCTTTGCGTATTAGTTTAAACGCATTGGTATGAGATGTATGACTCCATAACTCAGTTGGAAAGTCTGGACAAATGTTATTTCCTCCGGAAAATATCATACCATACAATCATGTTTGTACATAAATATTCAAAAAACAAAAGAAAAAATTTAATAAAAAAATAAAAAAAAAAACAACATAATTTTTAAAGTATATTACAATCTTTTTGTTTCTGATTCCTAGTTATCTTATTAAAACCTTTTACATTTGCAAAATACAAAATATTCCATGATCCAAGGGGGAGTTTCTTACAATTTTTCTTTTACAAAATCGATCTTTTTGCTAATAAACTTCTCATGTGTGACTTTAATTTAGGATATGTCTATATTTTCAGAGGGGGGGTTTAGTTGAAAAAGTAAAAAAATTTCATTTTCGGACTATGAATTTTACATAATTGTTATTTCAAGGGGGAGTGTTTGAAAAGATTCATTGTTTAAGGGGGAGTTTGTGCACAGGTTATAATCTGTCAATGATTTAAACACTTAGATGATATTGAGTTTATGGTAACAAAAGTCATTATTTTTGAAACTCAGTTAAAATGTCTATTGTCAAAATCGTTTAAGTCAAACTGGTCAAACTCGGTAGTCAGCAAAAGTCCAAAACTCAGTAAAGGTTAATGGTGAAAATCAGTTTAATTGTTTGTGGTTTTGTGAAAGTGTTTTGTATATGTAATAATGTTGTTGCTTCATGATTGTAATGCTTATTGTGTGAATGTCTGTGAAAAACAAAACGATCAGTTTCTAGTGTGCTGAAAATTTGGCAAAGAAACAAGTTTTCATGAATTCTATGCTATGGATCATATATGTCTATTCGTAATTGTTTAAGTGGACTAAGTCATGTCCGGTTTCGACCGTTTTCTGCATTGAACAGAATGAGGAGTGAGTGACTTAGTGTCCATTCAATTATTGAATTAGATGTGTTTGTATTCATGGTTTAGGCTTCATAATCAAATGTGAAAGAATCAAAGTTTTTATAACTTGAATATGTTAATTTCAAATCTCAATTGTTTAAGTGGACTAAGTCATGTCCGGCTACGGCCGTTTTCTGCAATGAACAGAATGAGGAGTGAGTGACTTAGTGTCCATTCAGTTGTGGGTTTGTGATTACATTATTCAATATTATCAACATCATGAAAAGTTTTGTCACATGATTTTTGAAAAAGTTATCAAAATCTGTTATTGTGTCAAAATGATACTCTTTCTTAAAACAATTTTAAGAAGTTAAAGGTTTTCACTTGAATTTTTCATAACTGTGTCTTGATTCAAATCAAAAGAGAAATCTTTATCCTTCTTGAGAGAGTATCATGTCACAAGAATTTCTGGTGAGGATATTCTAAAACAGAAGAGAGTAGCGCAAAATTCCATACGCGAAAAAAGCAAATCAAAAGTGTGTTCGAAAAAGAAATGCCAGAAACACACAAAAATGGTAAATAAAAAGAATAATTTGAATAAAGCGTATGGCATGTGCTAGAAAAAAGCAAGAACGAGCACATGATAAAAAAAACTAATCAAAAATATGTTCAAAAGAATTTCCAGGAACTTATAAAAACAGAAGAGAGGTAAACGACTTATAATGTCAAAAGAATTATTAGTTTCATCTAACAACAACCACCTCAATTGTATTCTCATTCAGTTATCAATTCATGGGCTCTAAAACAAACAACATGCCAGCTGATGTTCATCCGGTGTGAACTGTGTCCTCCAAACAGGGATATGACTTATGGATGCAAACAAGAGTTGAGTTGGAAACTTGTGCAATTGTCCATAGAGAGCAGATTCTCATGAATATTTATTAAGAATCATCCGTTACGATCTCAGCATTGCTAGCTTCATGAATGTGTACCTTGGATTTATATGGCTCAATTATGGCATACTTTGAAAGAAGGACGGCTCTCAAAGCATTGACTCAAGTTCTTGCTGGATAGAAAAGAGCTTACACTTACTCTGGATGACTTCAGAACAATCTTTCATCCCTCAAAAGCAAATGATAACAATCATGCTTCGTTTGTGCCACCACCATCATTCTCTGATATGGTTCCATTTTACAAACACGTGTTATGATCACAGATGAGATGAAGCTTACGGAGCATTATAAGAAGTATGTAGAGGTGTTTGGGCTAGATGTTCCTCTGACTCAGTCATAGCCGACTGAGTCTACCCAGGGAACACATAGGACACCTAACCCTGCTACGGAGATTGCTGAGTAAGTGTTCCAAATGATCATCCTGTGATCGTTTTCGATTACCGTCAAGGCAATCTGCATGACTAACACCACCTGTTCCAGTGCCATCAGCAGAAAAAGCCGATGAGATGATTTTACAAGACATGATTCAAGTAAGTCTTGCTGAGCATACGAGTCATGAAGAACAAGAAACAAGAGAAAATGTGGCACTGATATATGAGCACTTGGCAGCTGAGGAGATTGAGAAGCTTGTTGAAGATCCTGAGAATGTTGATGATAGTTCACCCCCTAGGCATGATGACACATCTATTCCCGGCACTAGGTTAGAGCCCATAGGTGATAAGGAAAGTCTGGAGGTGGAGATTATTCAGGAAAAGGAGGAAGAGATTACAAAGGACACGGAGGTGGAACCAGATAAAGATACTCCAATGGTAGATGTTACCAATATTGTTCCCACCACGTAAATGTTGATAAGATGAAGAAGAAATAATGTTGAAGTGTTTGAATTAAGGAAGAGGGGTGAAGGGAAAAAGAATGTAGAGGAGACTAGGATTTCACCAATTCCCTCACCAACTAGATCACCTAGGAATCTCTCTACTCTCGTATCTTCGGATATCGAGAAACTCCAGGAATTGATGGTTACTCACGTCTAAAAGTTGTGTCGGTTCGATTTGAACCATTGTGACCCTTGAAAAAACAGTTATTTAACTGCTTTTGTAACCGTCGTTGTAACTTCCTTTTGTTGGCGGGTTTGTGATTATCCGGTTACTTGGGTTTCGGCCCAATAATTCTCACCAACTACAAGGTCAGGACGTATTATCCAAAAAAATGAACAATTGCTCTTTGCAAGTCCCCAACAAAACTCGCCTAGTTTTTGAGATGTCATCACTGCAATACTACCAAAATTCACGTAAATAACTGATGCATCTGCTTTAGAGTCTAACCATTTTATACATTCATGATCCTCTTTCCAAAGGTTGGTTTTGATGGATGCAAGAGCTTGATCACCAATTTTGTTCTCGAGAACATTCAAAGGGCCAATTGCATAGCAAGGAGGAAATATAGTAGAGAGTTCGTCCAAAATGTCACCTTCGAGTTCATTAAACGTGTTAAAAATAATGGCATCAACTTTTTTAGCTCTTTCTAACACTGAATGCATAAACTGAACAATGAATTCGTCTCCACGATAGACAATCCTTATGAAAGGAGGGACATCTTTCAGACGCATGCCACCCATGGTTGGTATGAAATCTACGACTTTATCTAAATACCCATTGTTGTGATTTGATAAGCTGTTAACCATTAACACTACGAGTACGCAGTGGATATGAATATGATTAACACACAATAAATAAACAAAAGGGAATATAGAATACTAACCCTTGTAGTCAACTGCAAATATAAGAAACCAAGAACTAGAACCCTTTTGAAACTAGTGGATAAATTTCCACCTCTATGAGTGCTTACACAAACACGTCCAACGAATGCGCCCGGATGCTAGTCCTACATCACGTGTATCCCAACCAACAATTGTATGCCCACACAATCTGAATAAAGCCCCAAATACCACTCTTGTATTATGTACCGAAAATCAAAAAGGTGTCTTAGGGTTTTCACCGATTTCGGTTCAACAAAAAATGAGCAGTATGAACCAAAAATGACCAGAATGAAACCCTAAACAAATATGTATGTTGTCACACCTGAGAACATGTAAACCAAAGACCCTAAGCCTGCTGCAACATTTGTGGGATCGAATCACAGCCATGTAATCTCACTTGGAGATCACCGAATTCAGCAGGAAAGGAAAACAAGGAACCGAATATGCAAGAACCCTAATAAGGGTTTGTATAACCAGCTATGAGATATGGAGATGAGGAGTATTATTTTTCTGTGTTTGTTTTGTTGTTTCGTACGTCCATATGAGTTAGGGAGTGAGGGGTTTTATACCCTCAAAACACTAGTTGATATAGATAAGGAACTAAACTCCTTACCTTATCAAAACACCTCCTCATTCCTTATCCTTTCATAGTATGTAGACACTCTCCATGAATCCATATGGCCGGTCTTAACACTCACCACCCATAGGATTCTAGTCTTTTCATTTTAGGTCCTTTGGTTTACAATTAGATGCATACGTGAAGTATAAACGCACTCTAAGTGTTTAACGTGTGTGCCCCCAATAGGCTCACACATTTCTAGTCGTATAACGGCGTATCCAACTACCATAATCCAACAGCTCCCACTTGGGAGTTGGAGTAGCAGACAACACATATACTAACGACGGAAACGTCTAGCAACACTCACATTCGTTTTTAAAACTAGAAATGTCTGAGATCAAGTTTCAAAAACATTCTCAGTAGCATGGTTATGTATCTCTTGCTATAATCATCCCTTTGTTCAGATACCGTTAAACCATGGATATGGATCCTAACTCATTCCATATAGTTTAACAATTTAGATTCTCGTTATAGAACTTAATGCAGATATACCAAATGTAATCAAGGATCATCTTGAACTACCCTTTGGGCACGACCATGCAATTATCTGATTAATTCTGGAGAGGCGCCAATGGTATCATACTGCACATCAAGTGAAGGAACAAATTCTTTGTTGAATACAAGTGTTGTGAATGCTGCTTCATATCACTTTCAATAATAGTCTTTATAACTACCTTATTCAAGACAGCGTTTGACATAGAATTAAAAAGTGATATCCACACATACCAGAACTTGTTTGTATTCTCAAGTCTAAGGATGACTTAACTAACCATTTTTCAAAATTTTACTAATGACAACGGATCCATAAAGTAATTTTCGAAGGTTGGGGTGTCCAATATGCATCCCTTGTGAATAACATATGAGTTTGGCGGGAACTATCCATATATTCAAAGAATATAACCAACACTCACATTTGTCTTTACATAACAATATTCCCATATTGTTAACCGACAATGGACATATTTAGAATGATAAGAAATCATTCATGGATTAAACATGCAAACATAGGATAACAATTTTTATATGAATGAAGAACAAATACCACGGTTCTTTATCATCAGAAAGTAAAAATGTCTTTACAATCCCAATTATCCAAATACTAAAACAGATATGCATGAAACTAATTAGCAAGTTGAAGTCTAATGTTTCCAACATTCTCAACTCTTTCTTTACAAGACAGCTAAATAGTTATCTGAGTAAACTTTCCGAATACTTGTTTCAAATTCTCATATTGTGAAAGATTTGAAAAATAAGATGAGTGTCTTATTGTTCACGTGCATACTATTGCAAGAGTCATAGTATGGACAAGGTAATAGTACCTTTTATAGGGTATTTGAAGTCAACAACATACCTATCTCAGACAGTCATCTTTACAGTTTCTTAAAATGTAAAGTATTCTCATTCTTTAATGTGTTATGCAACAATGCTCTTAAATAAGCATATCTAGTTAGCAGATTTATCGTAAATGATAAAATCCTTCTTCAACTAGAATTGATTATTCTCTAGCATCAGTTGACACATACAACGCTATGCTTCATAATTCATAAACTTTTGTATAACAGTGATCTAAATACCCTCAATTAGATATTGTTATCTAAATTCTCTCAATTAGATATTGTTGTTGTTAGCTCATCTTGCTAACATGCAAAAGTAACAACCAGTCACATACACGATATAATATATATACATGATGAACCCTTATTTAAAAAAAACACAAGGTTTCCATCCATGTACTAAATTATCTCAAGTGAAATATATCATTTAAGACTTGCTACAATGACATATTGCATTTGTGTTGGACTTTATTTCCGCATACGTTTATCTTAATAAACATTTATTCCAAGGTCGTTTGTTTTCCTAAATTCCCAAGTGAAGTTTCATTCCAATCTTAAGGATTAATATCTAGCTTATGTGGAACGATACTTTCAATATGTCATACAACATACGAATTTAAGAAAATAACATGGTGCTCCCACTCAATGTCAGATGTACTCAGGAGTCATCTTAATTTAATCAGAATCATATTGTAATTAATTCAAGATCCTAGCTCCTAGATGCATGATCCAATCCATACTTGGATTCTTTCATCTTGTATACTATATAAAGATTATATATATATATATATATATATATATATATATATATATATATATATATATATACTCATGACCTTTTGATTACACACCGTCCTCGCAAATGTAATCATTAAGGAAAGAGTCTTAAAACTTAATTGCCATATTTCAAATATAGACTCATAACCCTTTATGATCACACATCGTCCTCGCCAAGGTAATCATCCAGGAAAGAAGTTAAGAAACCTAATTTTGACTTATTTAAAATTCAAGAAATCATGTATGACAATTAGATATCTTTATATAATTAATACGTGCAGAAAAGAAAGATTTAATCATAGTCAATTGCTTGAGTAAGATCAAAATCTTATCATCAGTTAGACATTAATTTGTATACAATTTTGTCCTTATGAGCCTTTCTTCAAAAGAAACTCATTCTAACCTCACACGTTTACATTTTGATAAAAGATCAATCAAAACTTGATTGGCTTTTAAGGACTGCATCTTATCATTCATAATTTTCTAAAAACCTTTATCAGATTCAAGATGTGATAATGTATCTTAGCAATTAGCAGGTTTGAAATGATCCTCCAATTTATATTTCTCAGCATTGATATTACAATATCAATTAAGTGATGAGGCATCCTTGTGGATTTATGAATGTGAGTTCTAATATACTTTGGTTCGACATTTACATGTTAAACCTTAGTGTGACATTAGCAAGTGGATTTAGAAGGTTATGTATTTTGTTCTTGAATATTTTTAAGGTTTACAGATGCTCCCACTTACTTTTGTAAGTAGAGAAAACTCTCTAAATACTAAGTATTTAAGCAACATATGATTGTTCTTAATTGGGAAAACACAAAACACATTTTAAGTTCTCATCTCTAGCTTGTTAATAATATGCTTCATAAGATTTTAATAAATTTTAGAACTTTCATCAAGACATAATTGGATTCATCTCAATCCAAAGATGATGTCTTCATTACCTTCTAGGTTGAAACTATATTGTGTGTATCTATGACACACGCAATTTTCTAACCTTGATAGATTTTGGAGGTAGAGTAATTCAAGCTATCATGAATTAAACAATATAAATATAGTTTGTTTCAACACATTAGACACACCATAATAATGTGGTTTTCTATGAGTATTGAAATTGTGAGACTCCATCAAAATTCCATTAGATAACTTAATTCTCTTTAGGTCAAATACTTGTCAATTGGGTCGTGCCAAATTAAAAACACAGTATTTTAAAACCAAGAGCATGCTATAATGTATATTTCTTGAATTAAGCAAGAACTCTTTGTTTGTGTGTTCACAAGAAGACAGAACAATTCAAGACTTCCATGTTCTTGTGTTTACAAGAAAACAAAACATGTCAATTATACATTATTAAGTCTTTGATTAATTCAAGGACCTCATGTTAACTCTATGTTCATGTGTTTCAAGAAAACAGAACATATAAAGTTATAAGTTATAAGTCTCCGAATAATTCAAGGACATCATGTTAATGTTTTAACAAGAAGACATGTTAAGCTCACATAAATGGACCCGAACAAAGAAGCTTCGGTCACTCAAAGATACAAGACAAAAGTCTAGCTCGTTAGTTGGTTAATTAATTAATGTTTATTAATGTAATTGGGCTGACAAAGAAAAAATCCTAGAAAAGTCACAACCAAAAGCCTAGAAATGGGCCAACCCTTTTAGTATAAAATACACCTATTTTAGTCAAAATAGTTTAGACATAGAAGACATCATAGTTAGTAATATTAATTATTAGGGTTGCTACCACCAAAAGGTATCCTTTCAATCATTCAAACATAAAAGATCTTTATTTTCCTGCATCTTGATTTCTACAACATCGTTGTTAGGTTTGTATGAATGATCATTGAACCTACCATTTGGTATCAAGAGCATCAAGATTGATGATTTATTGGTTTGTGTTTTCTATTTTTTATTCAGAAATAAAAAATTAAAGAGGGATACCGAATTTGTTTGTGTTTTGCTTTCATTCTCTGATTCATAGAAGGTTTATTTTAGATCGAAAATCAAAATACCCAACTTCTTTAGCAATCAAGGATTCGGCTTATTTTACCTATAGAGTTGTACGTGGTTTTAATCTTTATTGTTTGAAAAAAATAATCACGAGCCTTAATACATCTATCTGATTTAGACTTAATTTTTTTTATCTCAACGAAAGTTTTTTTTAGAAAAATTTTGGCTATTTTACAAATAAATTTCGGCTTCTTTTATTTAAAAAAGAGTTAGGGCCATATTTAAAAGAAAAAGTAAGAGACTATATTTTTTTGGGAAGAAAATATTTGTTTTCTAAAATCAAGGATTTGATCTTATCTAGGGGAGGTTAATTTTGGGAAGTAATAATCTGGTTCCTAAAGTCAAGGCTATAATATTTTAAATTTGGAATTATATTCTAGTTCTTTTCTTCCTCCTACACAAGATCAATGTCATTATTGATTTAAAACGTTTTCCCTCTTGAATTTGTAAAATCCTCCCGCGAAGAGATGCGATTCTTTTTTCTCGGTTTTAATCAAAGGATTTGTAAAAATCCTGTGAACAGTAAATGACTTTTCAAAAACCCCCAAAATAAAAAACCCCAAAAACAAAAAAAAATCAAACCAAAAACAAACACCAAACCACACATAAAACAAATCAACAGATCACTCAACGATCATATCCATTCAGTTTCTAGAATTCAAAAACCAAAGATGACTGATAAGGAATCATGTGCTGCATGGTTCAAAAAACCTATGACTTCCCTTTGTTCACACTCGCCCAACAAACAATGAGTACACAAAAAGTTTTGGAAAAATTAAAGAGTACCATTACTGCGTTTGAGCAATCAAAGCAAATGGAAAAGCACCCATGTTGGTTCGAAGTATAGACTCAGTTTTGTAACAGATATTATACCATTTTAATGAAAACATCAAAAACCTTTTCTCAAAACCTAGATACTGACATCTATACAGAAGTACAGGAGTTTAGCGTATTCTGATAAAATGGAAAGTGACTATGACAAGTGACCTTGCTGATAACAAGCCCTTTGTGACCAAAAAATAAGCATCATCTTACAAAGACAAGGCGTCTACAAAGAGTGATTGACGAATCTTTCAGAATGACATTGAGTGTCTCATATGCTGATAATATAGCAAAAGACATAAGCTTTTTTGTGCTTTCTTCTGAAAAGCAAGTGTCTCATCCACTATTTGCAACCACAATCTAGTCAATGAGTAGCACTCCAATGACAATCAAATTTTGAAATTTATAGTTGAGTCAGGAGATGCACCAGGAAAGAACATTTAACTCTGAAGCTCGAACTTGAGATTGATGACAATATGATCCCGTATCATCATATCATTTATTGTGACAAGCGAAGGCCCAAAATGTTCCACAGTGAGGTATCTGCTTGACACATAATAAAGTTTCTAAGATTGCCCATCTTAACTGACTTGCAAACCAACTAGACGGAAATGCAAGGTTAACCAAGAAAAAGTTTGGAAATCGAGACCTTAAAAAACTAGAGCTACTTCAAGTGCAAGCAATAAATATTGTCGTCTAGATACCCATAAGGTCAAAACTTGATTCTGGAAAACAAAGTTAAGACCAGGAACTAGCCCTAGTGATACAGCGTAGATATAGCGTAACGCTGAGCTTGGTGCAAGAAACGATTTGCTTAAATCCATTCTTTTAGTAAAAGAAAAAATCAATTGCATTTTACAATCTGAAAAGGAAAAGATTTTAATCTGAGAAAAAGATCTAGCAAGATAGTATCTAGTATGAAATAGTTTGTTTAAAAGAATGCTAACAAAGTATGCAAGAGATTATGTTGCAAAGATTTAACATGCCCAACACAAACTATCCTATCTTTCTAAGAAACCCGAAAGCCGTCAACCCTGACTTCACAAGGACCTCCTAAGTACACCGTTACCAGGTCTAGGTTATATGGCCAAGCTGCTCAACCCTGTTTTGTATGATACTGATACCCTTTGCATCCAACTCACCACTCATCACCGTTAGTATATGAGGATAGAGAAAGGTCTTGGTTCAACCAAGTGTCTTAGCATGAAAAATATGAACGAAAAACCAGGCATGTTCGAACGACCCGAGAATGGCTTTTATGAGAAGCTAAATGCCCTTAAGTTTGTTCCTCAACAGGAACTGTCCCGAGAACAGGCGTATTGGCTTTCTGCCAATGAAATGGCTAGTAATGCTAGTAACCCTGCCACACCTGTTACTCTTTTTGATCCTAATCGTCCACCTCCAAGTCAAGTTCTGTTTCATCTTCAAAAGGTTAATGCTGTTTTTCATCAATTTGAAGGTATCATAAATGAACGAACAATACAAAAACTACTCTATGTTCCAAATGGGTTATGATTAGCCAAACATTTATTGAACAACAACTGGTACCAATTTGTATGACATTTCAAAAACACATAGAATCCGCCATAAATTGAAAAAAAAGACCCCAAAAAAATTATTTTTTCAAAGAAGTAAAAGAATATGAACAGATTTTTGATGACTTGGATGCGGAGTATGAACGATGTGTTTTCTTGATAACAAAGAACCTAACCATAGAGAAGAAAATCTATTAAATGTAAAAATGACTGCTTAATTGCTGAATGTTTAGAAAAAGATACTGCTCTATTGTGCTTACTTCCGATATTGTTGTGCCCCTAGTTTCGAATTAGCTTGCAAAGTCTTATCTCTGCATGCGATAGGGAACACACTAAAGTTCTTGAACTTGAAGCTGAGATTTCAAAACAGAAACAGCTAATTACTGAATCTGAAAAACGTTTTGCCTTTCTCGAACAGAATTATGTTAGCTTACAACTTAAATTTCAGAACTATAAACAGTGCATAGACACTTCTAGTGCCTCCAATGCAATTTTTGAAATTAACAAGTTAAGACAACAGCTTCAAGGGAAAGATGACACTATCAGGAATTTAGATGCTCAGATCAACATCATGAAGGTGTTGAATGTAGGTTCCACTGAAGGTAGTTGTGACCAACAAGCATTAGAAACTGACAGAATTCAGTTGAAAGATACGATTACCTCCCTTAGGATTCAGCTAGATGGCCTTAAGGTAGAAAACGTGAGTCTGAAAAGACGGTATGATGAACTGTCAAAGGCGAATACTCACTCACGTACTGCGTACACTGAAAAGCTTAGTGCTTTAACTTCTGAAAATACCAAGCTGAAAGCCCTAGTGCATGGTAAAACAAGTAGTGGACCTTCAACCTCTGAGAAACCCAAAGTACTTGCTTCAGGGATGTATACCAACAGTTCAAAGTACATTCCACCTCCAAAAAGAGCCAACTGGGTAAAACCAACCCCGTTGCCTAAGAAAAAGCAAGTTACTTTTCAGGAACCTCCCAGGACTTCAAATAGACCCACACAGAAACCACCAGTGCAACAAAACAAAAAGCCTAATGTTCCTGTGAATCTGTCTACAAGAACCAAACCTGCCACTGAATCTCGCAAACCTATGCCAAAGAGCCACACTCGGAACCATCGTATCTTGCCCAGTACAAGTGTGAACGCGAGGAGAGCAGCAGATCACAATAGGAAGTTGAATGTTGTTGATCATAATCAGTTTGTGATTCGTTCTTTGAAGTCTGTGAATACCAAAACCCCCCAGGCCAAACATAGTGTGAATCATACTAAGAAGGTTTGGAAAGCAACCAGAAATCATAATGTGAACACTACTAAGACAGCTTGGAGACCAACTAGAAAGGTTGTTGGTAGTGTTAAGCCTCAGTGGAAACCCACTGGACGACATTTCGCGTTGTATGATAACTGTCCTTTAACTAGGATAATGGAACCCATTGTTGAGCCTTTAGAACTTACCCCGAGCGTTAGTTCTAGTTCCAAAGTTACTATGATCTCTAGGTTCACTGATTGCAAACTTAGTGATCGAAAGGCTGGTTCCAAGGGGATATCTGGTATTTTTGAATGCTAAAGCATTGTATCCTTTGTATATTTGTGTATATTTGAGAAAAAAAATCAAAAAAAATAGAAAACAGAAAAAAAAAAATTAGATAAATGGCTTTAGTTAACCCGGTCCTAACCCTTAGGAAAGTATGTCGCCAAAAAGACAGTTGTTCCTATTACCAGGTGATTTAGTTCTCCTGGGCATGGATTACTTTATATCCGTGCAACCCAGAGACTTAATGTACGTTTCAGTGCATTATTTCTTCCACAGACAAGAAGTTGTCTAAGACCCGAACACTTTTTCTCATAAACAATTTGTTTTATCAAACATGTTCGGAGTCACCATTCAGACATTGACCAAACCTTTTCTATTATACCCGAGTCATTGTTTGAGGGGGAGAATCAGGTATACTAACAGTTTTGCAGGTTTGTTGGACGCACTGTTGCTGATTCTATTACTGAAAGATTGAAATGAGCCACAACCTACGTCCTCAGGCATATTGATTTCTCACTCCTGTCTCGGTATGTTTCAGATCTTGTTTCAATAATCACTTGATATTTATGCTCATTTAGCTCACCTCAATGTTTGAGGGGGAGCTCAAAACATTTGAAGTCCATTATAGATCAAAACCATACAAAAGTTGCATACTTTTGATCGAGGGAGAAAATGTGACTTAAATGTAAACCGGATAACTAATGATTCGATTGATTCAAAATGATAAATCCTATCCTTGCATGTGCAAAACATCTTTCGATTATCGATGCACATGTGTAGGGGGAGTAAAAGTGTTAATATACTCAACAATGTCAAGATACAAAAGCTTTTATGTTATACACAAGTATCTTGATAATTCACAAAGAATCTTTTGTTTCATGATTGGGAAAGTGATCTTAAGGAATGCGAAGGAATGAGATGTTGTACCACCAGGGTATTCGTAGAATACTCATATACTTGTCTTCGGACAGTATCCACTAGTGAGAATGACTCGTCTTACAAATACTTGTTTGAGTTTGATGAGAGCCATGAGGCACTTCATATCTTTTGAGATATCTTTCAAAACATCATTAGAGCATTCTGATTTAAACTTTCGTTGTGTCCTAAATAAATTTCATAAGCACATCGAATGTTTTTTTTAAATCATTTTTTTGCCATTGGCCTTCAACGGTACTTAATTGTATTAAGAAGTAAAACGTTGAACAGGAATTATACGGTATAGTCAGCAGATAGTAACTGTACTGACTCACTCTTTACCATTCTATTAGTAGAAATACTCATAGTGTGTAAGTCTACGGACATCTGGTTTAGAGAACAGCAAGCATATAGGAATCTGGTACTTCGGTATTGGAGGACTTAAAGGCTTTGAGCTGGAAAACCTGTCAAGAAGGTTCTTTATTGAATCTATCTGATCACAGGTGCAGTATTCGTACTGTATGGTAATCGACTCACCATGTTTCTAAAATAAAGAGTTGACTAGTCCATAGCAAACGGCTCATGGTAAAGACATATCAAATCCGTTGATAGCTGATAGTTTGCTAAAAACTATATTGTTCATACTCAAAGAATCCGTTGAAAGACACATGCTCACACTCCAAGATTTGAAGAAATCAAGAAAGCTGAGTTTACAAAGCTTCCGCACCTCTGAATCAATGTCTTCTTCAAATGTTAAAGTCATGAAGTCTAGAAGAAGAAAGATCACAAAAGCTTTCAGGATTACAACAAATATGAGCATGTCGGACCACAATTCAGCAAATGGCAAAATGAAGAAAATATCACATATAATTTAAGAAATCAAAGATCAAGATCAAGTTATCAAAACAAGTAATTCAAGTTCTAAAGATCAAGATCAAGTTTCAAAGTTTGGATTACTACTGAAGCACAAATACATCAAGTGATGAACCGCAAAGACAGCGAGCTAATATGCTATGAATTGAAATATGTACGCTACGAAGACCTCACTTAGGGGGAGATTGTTAGAAACGCAATTTCACAGTCTAACAAGTGAAGCTCGATCTTGAAGACAATTGGCGTTTTATAGCTCGTTAGTTAGTTAATTAATTGTAATGTTTAATGATGTAAACGGGCCAAGATGCAAAAAGCCCAGTTAAAGCCCACAAAGGCCTCCTAGGCCGATCCCCTTTAGAGTATAAATACTCTATGTTTTTCTCATCTTTAGGTTAGCTAGTCAATATTCATTAGGGTTTTATTTTTGTATCTAGCCACCAAAAACATCTTTCAATTTTTCAATCAATCCTTGTTTAATTTAATCTCTTGATTCTACATATCATTGTTAAAGATTATGATTGAATGATCATGGAACCTACAAGTACATTCCTTGAGGATGCAACATATGTAGATTTACATGTTGGTAGAGAAGAAGTATCCCCTTGCACCACTTACACTTTCAATGATGTTGGAAAAGAAGCTTAATATTGATTATGAAAGTGAAATGGCTTATCATCTTCTTAAACTCATCATAAAATAGCTTAAGAAGTAAAGAGGTGTTTCGAAGCATCCTCCTGGTATTGATGAAGCTTTAAATGAAGAAACTTGATGATTTTGAAGAAGAATATCAAGTTAAGGGGATGATTGTTTGGATTAAAAGTCTTCTTGATGCTGTTAGAATTACTGCTGCTCAAGTTTATGTTAATACTACTCTGATGAAGTTAGTGCTGCTCATAAACTTCAAAAAAATATACTAAGTAGTTACTACTGCAGGTACAAAAGTTAATGCTGCTAGTGAAAGTTACTACTGCTAGTACAAAGACTGCTTGAAGTTAATGCT
>BQNB010002319.1:0-70000 GCA_026074375.1 Tanacetum coccineum
ATTGCCATGGACTTGATCTTGTCATATATCATATATATCTTGTGAAGGTATAGATAGACATAGTACCTTTACAGGATATATGATATAGTTAACATGTGATACTAGAAACTCAGTGGAAGCTAGATTCGATGTTTAAGTAATAGGCCTAATTGAGCGACACTTGTAGTTAAAAAATGATGCCCAATTAGGCTAAAAATCAATGGCTGATCGATGAAGTTCAATTTGGTTGAGAAGAAAGACATATTTGCTCACGCAAGCAAAAACAAATTTGTTGGCATTTCTAAAGGTGAACAACACTAAATTTAACATTTTGCACAATATTACTCATCTATTTTTGAAAGTCTATCATTTGATTTAATAATACATTATAATACATAACACGTACCTCAAATATCAATTATCAAATTACATTGATCATGGAAATTCTACATTTGAGTTAAATAAATAATTTGATATATAATAGATTTACCTTTGCTTAAATGTTACAAAGAGACATTATAAAAAAACACCCATTAAACAAATCTAAAAAAATATTTCAATAATAAACAAATTTAAAAAACCAATATAAAAAAATTAAAACAATAATCACAAGTCATACACTAAAATAAGGGGCCGGTTCATAACTAAAGTTATTACTAAGATTACTCTTAAAGTGCACTAAATGAAGATCACAACAACTTTTTGGAGAGAAAGGGATGATATTAGCTCAATTACGTCAACTAGAAATGTCCATAAGTGCAAGCTTCAACGACAATAGCCGGGCTCACTATGATGACTTCCATCAAGTAAGAGATATGTATGCACGGTACAAAAAGTTATTCAAAACCAATAATTACCAAAACAAAAAAATGAAAAAAATAATCACAAGTCATACCCGCCCATCGGGCGGGTTTTGCAACTAGTATATATATATATATATACGTATATATATATATATACGTATATATATATATACGTATATATATATATATATATATATATATATATATATATATATATATATATATATATATATATATATATATATATATATATATATATATATATATATACATATATATATACGTATATATATCTATCTACGTATAATATATATAATACGGATATATATAATTCAACGTAACACTTATTAATATAAATATATACTACAAAAATATATATATTATATAATATAAAATACGTAAATATATAATATATAAAATATATATAAATATATATAAATACGTATATAAATATTATAAAACCGTTAATTATAATATAAACGTATAGTAAATATATACTTAAAATCTATATAAATAAATAACGAATATATATATTAATACTGATTATATTATATAGCGTAATATATAAAAAGTAAAAGTAAAATATAAAATCTAAATATATATATATATATATACGTATATATATATATATACATATATATATATATATATACACACACGCACACAACCTGTATAATTACTTTTTTGTCCATCTATGAGAATACTAGCATATTCTCATGTCCTCATAATTTCTATTTCATTTCCTCACTATTTTCTCATTATCAACTTGCTTATTATGTTTAATGTGCACATGTACAACCCATTGGCATTTATATGAGTAGTAGTTGTTGAAAATCATTGTTCTTTGTACAAAATTCCTTTCAAATGCCAGACCCACCACTTGAGACCATCTTTCGTAGGTCTCGTATCAAGCGATCCATAAACATGTGTTGATTAGTCTCTATTTCATCGTCACAGACAATGTAGCGTGTTAAATGGATGTGAATTCCATGATCATCTAGGTTGTAGTGGGAAGGAAGTCGGTCCAAAAAAAGGCGTCATGACTGAATATTAACCTTGAAAGTTAAAGCATTTTTCGATTCTACTATACGTTGTAAACAACTATATTCAGAGTGATTCTAACAAACGAGAGCACATACTACAAAATTTTAATATGAACTAACTGACTTTTTTGTAGGCTTCTAATTTTTGTCAAATCATCCTTTTGTTACATATTAAATTATTAACACTATGGAAACTAGAAGAGGAGTTGAATAGTTTACAGGTTAATTGGCGTTTTAAAGTTTTACTTCTAAATTTGTTAGATTCGAGTATATGTTCAATCAATCAATAATATGAACCAATCAAGATGACTATCTAATTGTAATAACTACACAAACAATAGAAAGAGATAAAGGAAAGAACGATCAAACCAAGACACCAAGATTTATAGTGGTTCGGCTACGAAGCTCTTCTTCGTCCTACTCCACTCCACGAGTATCCAACTTGAGATTTCACTATGTCAACAAGCTCTCGTCTGGCGGAGAAAACTGTTTACACGTCGCTTACGTTATTTTTTGACACTAAGCTAAATGTCGAGTCTTAGTCTTAGCTAGAACCAATCTACCACATACACAAGTACTACCCAATCACAAGATCTACACTATCGGATTTACACACAATCCAATTTACACTATTACACAAGATAATCAAAATAGAGTTTTGAATCTTAGAAGCAGAGAAGAGAAATCACTAATCTATAACACTTTGTTTCTTGGTGATTACTTTGTTTCTTGGCGAATACGAGTGTTCTTCTCTTGCACTTGATAGAAGAAGGAAGAAGATAGAAGATGAGATCTGATCACTTAAAACAAGATTAAACTATGTTAGTGATCAAGATATTTAGTGAGAGAAAGAAGGTTTAGATAGAGAAAGAGGACTAAAAAAATCATGCAAAGAGGTCTGTTTTTCTGCTGAGCATAGTGCAGTATTTATAGCCAGGAATTCCCAATAGTCAGCGGGTGGCGGTCCCGGTGGTCCCAAATATATCTGAGGGCCTAGGCACTTAGGAGGCCGCCCTAGACTGATGCTCTGATTTTTTTCCTTTTATAGGGAAGGTTTATCCTAGTGAGTTATATATTCAGTTTTGGGGAAAATTTGAATTTCAAATTTATGTTTTTAAATAAAACATTATTTTTATTTAACAAAACTATTTTGTGTAATTATGTAAAAATATGTTTTGTAGAAATGTGATGGATTAAGAAGAAAAATTATTTTCTTGATCACTAATTAAGTTTAATGATTTGTTTATCCATACCTTAAGTGATTTATGTCGAAATGGAAGTTTACAATTAATAACATGTAAACTTTTATTTTTATCGTGAATGTTTTTACATTTTGTCATGTTTAAAACGTAGAGGAGTCGAAAAATATAAATAACGCTTTCAAGCTTTATTTGTATTAACAATCTCCCCTTTTTTGATGATGAAAAATATAAACTCATTTTGAATAAAAATAATTTTTTCAAGTTATTAATGAGTTTTAATCCATTTCTCCCCCTTTAGTCGAATTCAAAAAGGTTAATCATCCAGATATAGAGAGAAAGATTTCGACGATGCCAAGACTCCCCCTTGATATTTACTCCCCCTCGTTTGGGGCACCAAGGGATTGATCTTACGATATTATGCTACAAAACCAAGTTAGAAATACAAGTGCAAGAGAATATTTCTAACAAGTAGCAATGATTACGATATATATATATATATATATATATATATTATAATACTATATATATATATATATTTATATATATTAATATATATATATATCATATATATATTATATATATATTTATAGTGAGAACTTTCTTTTCAGAACCATCATCTAGTGCATTGCGAAATGACAGAACACTAAAAAACATGGTGATGCCGCCTTCAATAATTGTATTTTTCACATATGTTCTAAAAACAACATATATGTTTAAAAAAAACATAGTTGTTATAAAGAATTTGATATGAAATTGAAAATACAAAAATTTTCTTTGAAGGTGTGCATATATGTTCTTATAAGGCGTGCAACAACAATATTGCGGCCATGTGTAATGTTTTTGTGAAAGAAGATGAAGAGTTCATGATGATACTGAAGAACATAGGTGGATTCTTATGATTTTCATGTATTTTTTTTATTTTTAAAAGGCGTGCATGTATGTTTTTTGTGGTTCTGTCAGTTCTCGCACTAAGAATGGTTCTGTAAAGAAAGTCCCCCTATATATATATATATATATATATATATATATATATATATATATATATATATGGCTTTGTAGAGAAAGAAAAGAAATAGTTGTTAGAAATCGAGAAAAGACTCGGTCACACCTAAAATATGTAGCTCGTAGGTCTTAACTAGTTTTGGAACCTTAGTAAGGTAGAAAGGCCAAAAGCTCATAGAAAGCCCATCTAGCCAACTATGTGGCCGGCTTAGGTCATGGTATAAGTACCCTCTCCACACATGGAGAGGGTGTTGGTTGTTCACTTTCTCATTTCCTATAAGCTAATATTCTCTCTTCCTTTCTCTCTCTAAAAGTGTTCATCCTTCTACTTTCTCTCTCTAGTTCTTTGTCATTAGATTATAAGATCATATAATACATGTATTCTACAGTTAGTATCAAGAGCCATGAGGTGATTTAGTTTGGTTTTGTGTGCATTTTTCTTTCTTGTTTAGGCGTGCGTTTGGTTCAAACTCAAACAAAGAGTGTTCACTTTTTATGGTTTAAAACCATAAAGCTTCCATTTTTATTGCTCTTCTATCTTAGTATAAGCTAGTTGTACAAGAAAAACTTTGAAAAACATCAAAAAATTTCATCTTTTTAAGGTTTTTTTGGTTCGAAAGGTTTTTGTACCAAGAATCTTGATTTTAATTTTTTCATGTCAAAAACGTGAAAGTTTGTGTTTTTAAGGTTCTAATTGGCTAGGATTATAAGAAGTACAAGAAAAATCGAGGAAAAACGTTAAAAAGTATGTCTTTAAGTGTTTTGAAAAGTTTGTGTTTTGAAGTGCCTTAGGCGAATTATACATTTCCTTCTAGGCAAATTATACTTGATTTTGTCTCAGGCGAATTATACAAGTTATATTAGGCGAACTATACAAGTTATATTAGGCGAATTATACAACTCCCTTAATGCGTGAACGATACCAAGATCCTCTTGCATTTGTTGCCAATTACAATCAATTACCTTCTCAACTTACCAAATATCACTCTCAATACAACACAACACAGTTTCCTCAACAAAAAAAATACCATTATTCCACAAGTTTACTCTCTTCAATCATACTCACGAATGTATTCACCACCTCATCTATCACAACTACAGATCAGTCATTTATCCATTCCACCATCATAATAATACAAGTCTTATATTGATCATCAAACCTCATATGTTCCACCAATTACTTACAACTCACCTCAATCTTCAACACAACCAATGACCGAGTTTACTCAAATGAACTCAGGTCTTGCTATTCCTGTGTTTACTTAAGGAGATGATCTAATTTCCTATCTTAATAAGGCAATGACTTTCCTAACAACTGTAGCTTTTTCATGGTTCCCCTCAACCAACAATCAACTTAGAACTTCCTCTAATTTAAGAAACCAGGCCACCATTCAAGACGACAGGGTTACTATGCAACAAGTTCAAGGGAGGCAAGGACAAAGTTATGCTGGAACTGGCTATAAGGGTAATGCTACTAGTTTTGCGGGAAATAATACAAGAGGGCAAGAAAGGGTGGTTAAATGTTATAATTTTTAAGGTGAAGGACACATGGCTAGGCAATGCACTCAGCCTAAGAGGCTAATGAACGCTGCATGGTTTAAGAAAAAGGCAATGTTGGCTAAAGCATAGGATTCTAGTCAAATTTTGGATGAAGAGAAACTAGCATTTCTTGCAGATCCAGGCATTTCAGACGGTCAAGCTGCTCAGACAACCATTCTAAACACTGCTGCTTTCCAGATTGAGGATCTTGATGCTTATGATTCTGACTGTGATGATTTCTCTAATGCGAAGGCGGTTCTGGTGGCTAATCTTTCCAACTATGGTTCATACATTATCTCAGAGGTACCTCAGTTTGAACCCTATCATACTAATATGGATAATCAAAGTGTACATGCAATGCAAGGTTTTGAACAAACACCAGTTGTTGATTTTATAGACATTGAGATAACAAGTGATAGAAATATCATTCTATACTCTCAATATTTGCAAGAAACGCAACAAGCAGCTGTTCAAGATACTAATTTGTATGCACAACAAGATTCAATGGTATTATCTGTGATTGAACAAATAATTAATCATGTAAATAATTAGGAAAAGGCTAATCAGCAAAAGAATAATGAATCCTTAACCGCTGAGATTGAGAGATATAAAGAACGAGTCAAAACTTTTGAACATCGTCTTAATATTGATTTAAGCACTCGTGAAAAAATGATTGATTCTTAAATGGATGATATGATTAAGGAAAAGATTGCACTTAAGCAGCAAATTGACCCACTTGAACAAAATCTTTCTAATCAAATCAAAGAAAATGAATCTTTATTGCAAACATTTACTGTTTTCAAAAATGAATCCAAAAAAAGGAAAGTAAATATATGGATAAAGAAATTGATTTAGAAAAGAAGATAAAGGAACTGGATAATATTGTTTACATTGTGGGTCAATCTGCTCAAACAGTGCACATGTTAACAAAGCCACAAGATATTAATAATGACACTCACAAACAAGCTCTTGGTTATCAAAATCCATTTTATCTCAAGAAAGCTTAGCGGATTAAGCCAGCCTTTATTCCTGTGATTGATGATGAAGAGGTAATGATTTTGGAAGAAGTAAGTCGATCTAAAATGCTTGCAAAACAAAATGATCCAATGTTAAAATAAAAGAAAGTTAATACTACTTTAATTAATTATTTTGAGTTAAATCGATTATCTGAAGATTTAGGTAAACATTTTGTTCCACAACAAGAATTCTATGTTGAAAAAGCTTTCTGGTTACAAACTTCACACCCTAATACTGACCAATCTGCTTCATCACCTGTCAAAATTGAGGCTCCTAAGGAACTTCCTAAGGTAAGCCTGGTTAATACAAGATTTAAAAAGCTTAAATACCATCTTGGCCAGTTTGACACCATGGTGAAAAAGCAGATTACACCCGATGCTATCACAGAAGGGGAATGAGGGTTTGAACACACTAAAGCTATTTTTCTAAATGAAATTATTCCATTTTTAAAGACCTTAAAATACATATTTAATGTTTTTGATAAAGATCTTTTAAATGAGGTAACGGAAGTCCAAATGGTTTTTAACCAAATGGAAGCTGCTGTTCAACAGTGTTCAGTAGACAAACAGTGTTTTGAAATTCACAAGAAAGAATTTTTTCCTAACAATGATTGACATTTACCCTAAATCATGTCTCAAGATATTCTGCTTACTGTGATGAATTCTACTGCCTTTTTTGATGATTTTGTGAATGTGGAAATGCAAAGTAGAGAATTTTGTGTAAAGTGTTTGGATCTTGATGCTGAGCTTTTGAAGAAACAAAATGTGTATAATGATCTTTCAAAAAGTTACTTACAACTTGAAAAATATTGCATTTCTCTTGAGTTAGCAATGCAACTCAATCAAGAAAATTTTCAAAAGGATGCATCCATTGATAATCAAAATGCTCTTGAAATTTTAGAACATTTTAAAAGTAACAATTTGAAAGCTCAGCTACAAGCTAACGACACTACAATTTGTAAGTTGAAGGAACATATCAAATCTATGAAAGAAAATGACAAGGAAGAGAAAGTCAAACAAGATATGGATGAAATTGAGACCATAAACATTGAATTAGGGCATAGTGTGGCTAAATTATTTTCTAAAAATGAGCGTTTGCATAAAGAAATTAAACATTTGAAAAAGATTTACAAAGATCAATTTGATTCGATTAAAAAGACACGTGCTCTTTCTAAAGAACACTGTGACTCTTTGATTGCTCAATTAAACTCTAAGTCTATGGAAAATGCGAATTTAGAAGGTCAAATTTAAGAAAAGGTTTTTCTGATAACAGCATTACAAAATGAATTAAGGAAATTAAAAGGAAAAAATGTTCTTGATAATGCCAACACAATAACTAATGCCACAACTTTTGTTCCAAGAATGTTCAAACTTGATTTAGATCCTTTAGCTCCTAGGTTATTAAAAAATACAGACGCTCACATAAACTATCTTAAGTACACTCAGGAACAAGCAGATATTCTTAGGGGAATAGTCAAAAAAGCTAAAGCAAAACAACCTTTAGATAATGCCTTAGAGATTGCCTGTAAGCATGCCAAATGAATTCAAGAGTTACTTGGTTATGTTCGAGACACATGCCCTACTGCGAATAAACCTAGTAACAAATTGGTTATTGTCACACCAATGAACAAAGTCAACAAAGTTAGGTTTTCTAAACCTCTTACATCCTCGAGCAACATTCATATACAAGTAGAGTCATCCAAAACACCAGATTCTAACACACTTGTGTTGCCTTCTACAGGATTAAAGAGTTCTACTAGTGCTAGCAGATCACAGCCTACATGCAATGAAAAGAATGATAGGATCTCGCAAACACCAAATAACAACATGAAGAATAAAGTAAAAGTCCAACGTAGGAGAGTTAATTTAAGTTCTAATAAAAAGAATCGTGTTAAGGACCCTATTTGTGATGCAAATGTTAAGCATACTATGTTAAATGCGAATTCTGAGTTAATTTGTGTTAAATGTAAACAATGTATGTTTGATGCAAATCATGATGTGTGTTTCCTTGATTTTGTGAATGATGTGAATGTGCGTTCTAAATCTAAGTCTGTTAAAAAAAGCCAACAACATAATATTTGGAAACCTACGGGTAAAGTTTTTGCTGAAGTAGGATATAAGTGGAAACCAACAGGAAGACTTTTCACTTTAGTTGGTAACTCATGCCCTTTAACTAGGTTCACTTCAACTAAAGTAGTGCCATTAAGGAAACTACTTCTCATTCAGTAGAAACACAAAAATCAGAGACTAAAGTCTATAGCAGGAGACCCAAACAAGTAAAATCTATAGGTTCAAGTAAAAAAAAGCTAAGATTGCAGAATCTAAGATTGCTAACAACTCAAAACCCAATCATTCATGGGGATCCAATGCTACAAATGTTCCATTTTCTTCTCTTGTTAATGAGAGGTTGTCTAGATTATTCTCTAGTATCTGGACTTCAAATGCTTAAAACATATGACAGGGAGCCGCTCTTAGCTCATGAACTTCGTCAGTAATTTTTTGGGAACTGTTTGATTCAGAAATAACCAAATTGAAAAGATTATGGGTTATGGTGAGTATCAACTAGGCAATGTAACTATCTCAAGGGTATATTATGTTAAAGGACTTGGTCATAACTTGTTTTCTGTTGGATAATTTTGCGACATAGATCTTGAAGTTGCTTTTCGGAAAAACACTTGCTTTATTCAAAATTTAGAAGGTGTTGACCTACTTTTAGGATCCAGAGACATAAACTTGTACATAATTTCTCTTGATGAAATGCTAAAGACTATGTGGAAAACTAGAAGGGGGGGTTGAATAGTTTTCTTGATTATGTTTTTAAAATTTTACTTGAAACTTTGTGTGAAATGACTTGATGTTGATCTTGGTTTGTGAAATATAAAAGTAAGTAAAAGAAAGGGTTAGAGAGATATAACCGAGACACAAGTATTTATAGTGGTTCGGCTACAAGGACACCTTCCTTGCCCTACTTCACTCCCCGAGTCACCTACTCGAGAGTTTGTTAAACACTAGTCACCAATCTCCTTTTTGACCGGCGGAGAAGCCTCACAACGATAGTTACACCTCTTTAATAATACAAAGCTAAATAACATATTCTTCACATGGTAGAATCGAACTAAAATAACTACACTTGATATACAAATGATGAATGGACTAACAACTACAAAGTAATGGTCCAGGCTCAGCAATGAGATCTTGAAAGAGTTATGGAGATCGAATGCAAGGTACTTGGTACTTGATCGTCTCGGATGAATGCTCGGTAATAAGAAGCTAAGAAGAAATATGCAAGAAGTAGAGAGAAAGATCAGTAGATAAGAGAGTATTTCTTAATGAAAAGTTGTGTGAAAACATGAGAAATGGCTTGGTATTTATAGCCAAAAATAGTACTGTAGCCCGGTTTCGCCGGTGCCATTGGCGAATGGAACCGGCAGCAAAAACCAATGGAACCGGCCAACAATAACCAAATCCGAATTTTGATTCTAAAGATCTTGATAAATATTGTGTAATCTTGTGAGATTACTCTTG
This sequence comes from Tanacetum coccineum, assembly GCA_026074375.1. Classification (NCBI taxonomy): domain Eukaryota; kingdom Viridiplantae; phylum Streptophyta; class Magnoliopsida; order Asterales; family Asteraceae; genus Tanacetum; species Tanacetum coccineum. The sequence continues at coordinate 10,110 of BQNB010002319.1, forward strand.
GATTTTATGCATTTGATTAGCTCATGCATGATGTAATTAGAGGTGAAATTAGAAAATATTTTTATGTATAGTTTTGGTTAACATGAAATAATGTATACACATTTTTATGTCACTTTGTTATTTTGTGAAACTTATGTTTTAGAGAAGGTTTTAGCATAATGTTACTTCAAGTTTTGTCATAAATAAAACAACGAAGATCGAGAAATAGAAATAAACGTTTTTGCTGGTTTATTTATATTAACAATCTCCCCCTTTTTATTGATGACAAAACCTAAAGTTTAAAGTTGATTAAAAGCTAGTTATTACTGAATTTTAGTTAATTTTAATCAATTGGTCTCTTCTCCCGCTTTTTGCCAAAATAAAAAGATGGAATGGGTTAGTCCATATTTCCCGAGAAATGGTAAACTCCCCCTTGAGAGGTGTATAGAGATCCGCAAAAATGAGTAGGTTAAATAGAATATGACATACTCCCCCTTGCTTTGTGAGTACCTACAAAGAAAAGTTAGACAACAAAAAGCTAAAAGTGTCTTCTGTAGTACCGGCTAGTCGGTGCTGTTACTGGAAAGGAACCGGCTTGTTATCAGACAGAACCAGCTGACTAAAAGTCAAAGTCTACGAATTTTAAACAAGAAAAATGATCATATGACAATAATAAAGAACATTTATTTAAGATAATGAAACATTAAGGACATAACATTAAAACAACAAAGAGCAAGAGATTCTTAACGAATCAACTATTTTATTCTAGCATTCTAGGCCTATTTCTAGTAATTGTGCGCGAGAACATTTAGGCGGTCGAGAATGTGGTTGAGAATGAATCTCACTTCTCCTTGGACGTTGTCGACGATGGCTTAAGTTTGTTGGCAATGTTCACAAAACATTTCATGAGTAAGCATGGGAAAAAGGATTGTTAGGTCCTAATGGCGGAAGTGGTGGTAAGTTTGAAGGTGGATTTGGTGAACATTATGGTGGAAATGGTAGGATTGGTGGTTCCATGTCCAGAGTGGGAGAGGGAAAAGATGAATCAATGGGTGGGATGGGAGGTGGTTCATTAGCTAGACGCTTAATAGTGTCAAATGATGGACGAGGAGGTGGAGGATTAGTTGTTGCGGGTGGAAAATCCTCGAGAGAGTCAAGAAAAGCTTGATGAGAGGTAGGTGGAGTAGAGAATAATAGTTCGATTGGGTCAAGATTGATAGCTAGAGGGGATGTGAGTTTGGAAGGTTGAGTTGGTGCTGGAGGTGGCGAAGTTGACTTAGGAGTAAGTAAGAGATTGTCATTGTTGCTAGTTGGTGATAGATGTGGAATAAAAGTTTGGGAAGTTAGAGTAGTTGGTGGAGGTCCTAAAACATAGTCTGATGGAGGTGAGAGAGGTTGGTAGGGAGATGAAGATGTCCTTGGATTGTTGAAGCAACAAGGTCTAACACTTATTCGGGTGGTCCTTTTTGGATTAGTTTTGTTTTCTTTAGGCATTGTTGGAGAATGGTGATGGTGAAGAGAAAGGCAAGAGTTGAGTCCTATTTATAGAAGAAAATTTGAGGTGATTTTAATGCATTACTTGTTGGTTTAGACATAAAACAATGATTAGAAGGTGCCCTAGGTCAACTTCTACTATTAGGAGCTGATTGATGTGACAAGGAAGGAAAATTTGAAATGGATTTGTGAAATTCGTATTTTTTTTAAAAAAATTATGCTGATCTGGCGGTTCGGCCGATGCTATTCAACGAAAGGCACCGGCTTGAAAATCGAATGGCACCGCCGACCTGAAAGAATTTTGAAGAATAAATTTTCATGATATGTTGGAGGTGCGGTTTTTCTTGACTCAGAAGTGAAAAATTAGTTTTATAAGAAAAACCCTAAGCCTCCTTTTAATATAGCTATAATTGAACATGTTTGAAATGACATATTGACCATGTGTTTCATTGAATACGTTCAAGTAGCATAAAAAAATTTCATTTGTATTAATCAATAGAAAATGTTTTGACTAAAAAAAAATTGTTGTTATTAAGCGTTTGGTTCCATAAGGCCAAGTCCTAGTCTGAGAAGATTGAAGGGTTCTCTTTTAAGAGGTTTGGTTAAGATGTCGGCAATGTTATCTTCGAAGGAGACTTTCTCTATAGTGATATTTCCTTTTTGGACATTGTCACGAAGTAAGTAGTGACGATTTTCTATATGTTTGGTGCGAGAGTGAAGAACAGGATTTTTACTTAGGTCAATTGCTCCTTTGTTGTCGCAAAGAACGGGTATGTCATCTAATTTTATATCATAATCTACTAGAGCTTGTTTCATCCATGAGGCTTGTTGGCAAGCTTTTCCGGCGGAGACATATTAGCTGTCTGGTGGTCAAGATGGCTAAGGTATTTGTTACTTGGAAGAATCCATGGGTGAGAAACAACCCTATGCAATGTACATACACAACTAGTGCCCTTTGTTCAAGCGATCGATGTAGTCTCCTCGCTATTGGTCTGAATCGGAGTAGTAGACGATGGTTTTATTTAAGCCGGTTCTTTTTGGATACCACAAGCCTAGATGAGGATGTACCTTTGATGTATCAAATGATTTCTTTCACGCCTTTTTAAGGTGGGAATTTTTTGGTGCTTCTTGAAAATGGGCGCAAAGACAAATGCTAAACATGATGTCCGAGCGACTGGCCATTAGGTAGTGTAAATTGCCAATCATGCCACGATATTTAGTGTCGTTAATGGATTCACCATTTTTTGTCGTGTGTGAGTTTGGTTTCGGATGACATGGGAGTTTTGATTGGTTTGGAGTTTTCAAGGCCGAATTTTTTAAGCATTTCTTTGACATATTTAGATTGATTAAAAGAAGATTCCATCTTTGAAGTTGTTTGATTTGATCGGACCAAGAAAGAAAAATTCAATTCACCCATCATGCTCATCATCAAAACTCACTACATGCATGTTTCTTGATAAAATCATCGCAGTGACATCATTCGACAGTTGATCCGAAGTGATGTCGTCCACATATATTTGGTCAAGGATGATATGTGAGTTTCTCTTTTAGTAAATAAATTGTTTTCTACTAATCCCTGGTATACTCTGTGATCTATTAGATAAGGCTTTATGTCTGTAATACAGCTTTTGGGTGCTTGTTTGAGGGACCTTTAAAGAGCATTTTTTTTAGTTGAAAACGTGGTTGGTTTTTCAAAATCTAAGAATCCAACTTGGGTTGAGCAACATAGACGTCTTTCGTTATAATAACCATTTAAAAAGCTCTTTTGAATACTTTTGCAAGAGTTTGAAGTCACAGAGCACAAGCATACGCAAGGAGAATTTCTTAATAGATTCTAATATTGACACGGGGGCATAGGGTTTCATGAAAATCTATTCCCTTCCTGTTTGATTATATCCTTGTGCTACATAGTCTCGATTGTTTTAGATACAATACCATTTTCATCAAGTTGTTTTTATAGACCCCATTTTGTACCTATGATGGTGTGTTTTTAGGAGGGGGACTTGAGGCTCAAACATCATGTTGTTTTTAATCTTAATTTAGTTCTTTCTTGCATAGCCATATAGTCCAACTTTAGTCTGTCTGGCTTCTTGATATTTTTAGATTCTATGAAAGATACAAAAACAGATGATGTTGCTATTGATCTTATTGGACATGAGATCTTAGGTTCTTTCCAATAAGATTTCCGTATGTGACGGTGCCTTAGTGGGATGATCTTTTGATCTTTTGATGTTTGTGAAGTTTCTTTGTTTATGGTTCATTTTTCCGTGATTTCTCAAGTCACTTGTTCTTGGTTTTCTATGATGTTATTTTCAAGAATATCATCATCTACTAATGGTGATGATTTAGGAGGAGGAGTTTCATCAAACTTAACATTGAGAGATTCTTCTACTTTCATGGTTTCTTTATTTAGAACTATATAAGCTTTTCTATTGGGAGAATATCCCAGAATTACACCTTCGGTTGATTTGGGATCAAATTTTGTTAGATAATCTTTGGTGTTAAGAATAAAGCTTTTACTACCGAATACTTTAAAATGTTCTAGTGATGGCTTTTTACCTTTGAAAAGCTCATAAGGAGTTTTTCCTAGGAAAGGTCTAATAAGAATTCTATTTAGAATGTAGGTAGAGGTGTCTGACGGCATTACACCAAAATTTTTGAGGAATTAATGTTCATTTTACGCCCATTGTTATAGCACATTTTCTTGTTAAGGCTCTATTCTTACGTTTCTATACCCCATTTGATTGTGGAGTCATGGGATGCCAAAAAAGTTATGAGTAAGTGCCGTTAGGCATAACAAAAACTCCAAATATATTCATTATCAATTTCACGATCATGGATCTGTGCGAATTGAATTGAAATAATAGGGGCAACCGTTTGATTTGGATTCTTTTTGCTTAGAATTTCAAAGGTGGTCAAAAGCGTCATTTTTATGTTTTAGAAAGCTTGTCCATGTATACTTGAATAGGTATATCGTCTACTGACCAAAAGTATAGAAGTTTCCTCCTTACTTTTGACATGGCCGACAGGATTGCCAAACAAGTCCATATGTAAAAGTTCTTGACACCTTAGTGGTTGAAACATGATTTTAGCAGTTTGGGCTTTTTATGTATCTTGTTTTCGTTGTTTGCAAAGCGTCACAAAAATGCTTTTCAAATTGTAAGTTTTGTAAGTTTCTAACTAGCTCTTTGATGATAGAGATTGTAGAAGTTGCATTATGGGCGTGACAATTCTGCTCGCGGATTGCCATATAAGGTCGATGATCCATCTATTGATGGTTTATAGATAGGTTGTCTTTTGGTGATTTCCCTATTTTTTATGTATGGCATTTTTTTCACCTAATTCTTTTCCTTATGGTTATGCCGTCTTTGTTAGTTTTTTGGAACGGTTAGCTAATAATACATTGCCACTTTTTTATCGCCATTATTTGACCTATACTAAGAAGATTAAGCTAACGTTTTTTCTACGTGTACTTAACATCATGGATAGAGAGGGAGCTATAAGTAATCGTACCTTTACTGATGATCTTGCTTTTAGTATTACCACCAAACAACACATTACCTCCGTCAATTGCTTACCCATCATGTGTCTCGAACAACCACTATCTTTGATCCATTCGTTCGATTCAAGTTTGACCTTTTGTCATACCTATATTTATAGGTAAACTCAAGCATTCGGTCCTCAATATCTCATGGGTCCAATTAATGTTATGCATACCGTTTGGTTGACCCATATAAGGGAATGGAGGATAAGGACTCCATTGGTTGTACATAGGTGGTCGAAATAATTGCTCTTGTTGAGTTTCATAATTCCAACCGACTTGGTGATAGTCACTCTTAGGGTACAAAGTACTAGGTCTCCTATGGGTCGTTTTATGAGGCGTTTGGATTCTACTCTTGTCTATGGCCTTGACCAAGTTTTAAGACTGTGTGGGTTTTATGGCTTTCTTAGGTGTGCCTAAAATAGACTTTTTGGTTATTAAAACGGAGTCATTTTTCTTTATGATGCTAGATTCAAAGCATTTTCCATTTTCTGCACTGTCAATAGATGTCTGGTGTTGTTTGTCTGAACTAGTCGGTTCTGTTGTTAATGGAACCGACAATGCCGATTCTACAAAAGGCATTTTTTGAATTTGGGAGACCAAGTTTTTTATTTTAGTGTTGCTAGAGGAAGCTATATTCTCTGTGTATCCTAATCCACATTTGTCTTTTGACGGTTTTTGCATTTTGACCATTTTTTGCAAGGATAAAAAATACTAAGGATGAACTACTATTTTCAAAACTAGCTAGTTTTAGTTTTAGAGAGTTAATTTCATTTTCAAGCTTGTCACAAACATCACATTTGTTACTTACATCTTTGTTCTTCTCTAATAGTTCTAGCTTGATTTAAAGTTCATAATAATTCCTTTTGAGTAATTCGTTTTTAGCCTGTAGGTGTTTATTCTTGTTAATAATCCTAAGACTAATTTTGTAAAGTTTGTCATACTCATTTTGTCTTGATTCATTATCTAAGGATGAGCTACTATAGTAGGGAGTATCAGATAATACCTTGTTTTCGTGTGCCATAAGACAAATTTCTTCTTTATCATCTTCGTTATCACTCCAACAACCCACCACAAACGCCTTTTGATCGTTGAAGGAATTCTTCGGACAATCACTAATGAAGTGGTTTGGATCGCTACACTTGAAGCACCTTCGGTCTTCTTTCTTGTCTTCTTTGACCTTTTGGAAGTTCTTCTTGTCATCATAGGGTTGTCGGACGAATTTTCCTCTTCTTTTAAAGAACTTTTTGAAATCCCTAACGGCCATTGCATATCCTTCATCGTTGCTATCCGAGGAAGATACATCTTCATCACTTAATACTTGTCTTGCTTTTAGGGCAAGAGATTTGTACTTTTCTTTCTTGTTCTTAGCACTTTCCAAGTCCTTCTCAAGTACTACCTCATAGACTTTGAGATTGCCGACTATTCGTCTAGAGATAGTTTTGACAGGTCCTTGGATTCTTCAATTGCCATCACCTTTGGACGCCACTTGGAAAGGAGAGCCCTTAAGAATTTCCTAACATGATTACAACTTGAAAAAGATTCATTAAGTGCTTTGAGTGATATAATGATTGTATTAAATCTAGAGAAGGCACAATCTATAGTTTGATCATCGGTTATAGAAAACTCCTCATATTTTTATACAAAAATATATATTTTATTATCTTTAACTTGTTTGTTACCTTGATGAGTAGTTATTAAAAAATCCCAAATATTTTGAGCGGTATCGCACAAGAAAATTCTTTCGTATTCCTTTTTAGGTAAGGCATTGTATAAAACCATTTTTGGAAATCATTTTCTTGTGGTTCTCATCAAAATATTCATATGGAATAACTATATCTTTACCATCTTTGTCTTTGGTGGTAGGTTTATAGTTACCATGAGCTATAATGTACCAAAGATCAATATCTTTATATTTCATATAAGTTTCAAAATGATTTTTCCAATATATAAAACAATTTGCCTTGAATAGAGGTGGTCGTTGCATAGATTGACCTTCTTTGTAGTTTTCTGAATCCATAATCGTTTTCAAGATTTAAAATACAATTTATTTTGAATACTTTGGTAACCTAGCTCTTGATGCCAATTATGGAAAACTAGAAGGGGAGGAGTTGAATAGTTTTCTTGATTAATTGTTATGTTTTAAAAATTTTACTTAAAACTTTGTGTGAAATGACTTGATGTTGATCTTGGTTTGTGAAATATTAAAGTAAGTAAAAGAAAGGGTTAGAAAGATATAACCGGGACACAAGTATTTATAGTGGTTCGGCTACAAGGACACCTTCCTTGCCCTACTCCACTCCCCGAGTCACCTACTCGAGAGTTTGTTAAACACTAGTCACCAATCTCCTTTTTGACCAGCGAAGAAGCTTCACAACGATAGTTACACCTCTTTAATAATACAAAGCTAAATAACGGATTCTTCACAAGGTAGAATCGAACCAACACAACTACACTTGATATACAAATGATGAATGGACTAACAACTACAAAGTAATGGTCAAGGCTCAATAATGAGATCTTGAAAGAGTTATGGAGATCAAATTCAAGGTACTTGGTACTTGATCATCTCGGATGAATGCTCGGTAATTTCTTTTTTGAAGTAAATTACCTACAAGAAGCTAAGAAGAAATATGGAAGAAGTAAAGAGAAAGATCAGTAAATAAGAGAGTATTTCTTAATGAAAAGGTGTGTGAAAGCATGAGAAATGGCTTGGTATTTACAGTCAAAAATAGTACTGTAGCCCAGTTCCGCCGGTGCCATTGGTGAATAGAAGCGGCAGCCAAAACCAATGGAACCGGCCAACAGTAACCAAATCCGAATTTTGATTCTCAAGATCTTAATAAATCTTGTGTAATCTTGTGAGATTACTGATGTTAGTCGTTTTAACACGCGTTTATCAAATAAACCCTCAAATATAGTATATATATTTATAGAAATACATATACGTGTAAATAAGCAAAGTATCATACAAATTATTCTTAGGAAAGAATAAAAAGTAATCAACACGGGTATCGTTTTCCTCGGTGAGAGGTGAATGGAAATCTACGTTCAAGTTGTAAATCGAGCTTGATTGTCATAAAAGTTTTTGGTTTTGGTTTTAAACTATTTTATACTAAAAATTAAACTAATATTAATTCTAAGATTAAAAATTAAAAGATTAAACTAAAATTGATCTAAAAGATATAAATGACAAATATGCTTGCTAAGTGACGTGAAATGTTCCTTAAGTGCGGGCTTAGGTTTAACGAATTAAAATCCTTAGAAAACAAGTTTCAAAAAATTAAATGACAAGTAAAGTAAAATTCTTTTTAAAATAAATGACAAGTATTTAAATTGCATTAAAAGTAAATGAAGGTATATAAATTGGAAAATTCTAACGACTATTAATTTTTTAAACCTTTTTAAAACCGCACTTAAATTCCAAATCACTAATCACTTAGCAAACATAAGTTACTTACTCACTACTCATAACGAAATTCAATTTAACAAACATAGCATTTAACGACAAAAATAAATCTACACTAAGCATGGCAAAAATAAAATACGCAAATATATAATGGAACGATAAAATAAAACTATTCTAAGTATTGAAAAGAGATTAGAAAATAGAACCCGAACTGAAGAGCCGCAAATGAAACGAATACCACCCAGTTTATTTAGCTATAGCAAATAATTAAATTCGGTCTAGCTAAATATACCCTTAAGCTCCGCGCCTCGTGAGTTGACCGGTACCAAAAGTCATGAAATACAAACAAACTGTTATGACAATTCAACATTTATAATTTTAACTACTTGAGCCAACAGTGAATTACGAATTAATAGAAGGCCCAGTCTTTAACTGATCCAAATGGCCTACTTAATCCAACAAGTCCCTAAAACTAATCAAATAAGGCCCAACTATTATAAACCATGGCCTAAAATCTAAATCAAACTAAAAGCCCAAAATTGAATGAGTTACAAATAACATTTTAAGCAAACTTCTATTACAACAAGCTAATAACAAATTTGATGAGCTAAAGCAAACGATCAACCTACAGATTGATTCACAATAGCACAACTTATTCAAAATGAGCAATGAGCAAGCATTTAAGATGACAAATCTAAACGACAAGTGAAACAAACTATACTCGATTAAGTACTAGCGATACTACACGAGACAATTAAGCATACAAAACTAAAAAAACATCCTAAAAAAACGGATTCGCAACCTTAGGAATCAAATAAGGTAAAAGCACTTCAACATCTTAATCACTAAAATAAGCTAATTAAATCTATTGCAATTGCTAAAAGCTTGAATGAGAACAAATAAGCTAATACCAAACTTAACCGAGTTCAGAAATAAGCTAAGACAAGAAAAGAGATACGAAAAGTTAAACAACCAGCTTATTCGAAAATAAGCATAAACCGAAAGCTTATTTGTATCTTATAGAATAGAACTTATAAACGAAATAAGAGCTTGAAGTAAATAAGCTATTTAATAACTTATTTACTTCGTGACTATTTATTTAATAAACTCAGTCAATAAGCTATAGAATAAGCACTAGGATAAGCTTTAGTTTCGAATAACAAAGAAAGAAAAGAAAAAGAAAATAAGCTATATCGATAAGCACCAACCAATATTCCAATAAGCTAAAGATATCCTTGTTACAATAAGCATAATAAGCGTTTACAATAAGCTCCAAATTACAAATAAGCTAAAACAAAAGAAATAAGCTAAACTAAACTAGAGGAAACTAAAAAAATCTAAAATCTACTACTCCAAAAGTGAAGGGAGCGAAGTGTATAAATAGGAGTACAAGGGCCATTTTTTTAATTCTACCCAATCATTCCTAGCCAATCATTGGCTCTCGTGTGTATGTCCTCAGATTGCCAGCTTTCTTCAGCAAAAAGAACCATTCGATGGATGCCACGTGTTCATTATATCTAGTTACCTCGCACACAATTTCTCTCGTTCATTGGATCAGTTTGCAATGCATATGAATTATTATACCAATTTCCCCGCCACGTGTCCTAAATTGATTTGCCAATAGAAAGTGAGTGGAGTGGCACATGATAAAATTGGATTTAATTAAAGGCACATGATGGTGACGTCATGCTGATGTCACTCCTCCATAATATTTATTTTTTTCAGATTTAACATTGGGCTCAAAATGGGTTCATATCAAGTATAGGCTAGCCCGGCCCGTTAAATGGGTTACGGGCTGGCCCAATAAAATCCGAGGGCACCGCTGGACTCGTTTTCTCACACTCTTTTCATTGGTATGCTCGGGAACTTTTCATGACTTTATCTTGATTTTGAATGATAAGCACTCTTGATCGTGACAAACCCGTAAATACCTGTTTTTGCTTCGTTTTCAACCATTTTTACCTGCAAGACATAAAAATACTAAACAAACATATTTGCAATATAATAAAGCATATTTTAGCATTTTTAGTCTGATTAATAGTGTTTTACAAGGTACAAAAGATGTGTGTTTTAGCAAATATCAAATTCCCTCACACTAAACCATTGCTGGTCCCACACGCAATGTAAATAAAACAAACCCGGAAATAAATAATTTTTTTCTTATGACCCCCTCACGATCAAACAAGAACAGAAAAGGTCCATTAAAAGGTTCAAAAATAATTTAATTTCGCAAGCACCCCCGTTTTACCCTTTTATATATATATATATATTTATAATTTTCATAATTTCTAACTTACAACTTATTCATGTGTGACAAAATGTATTGCTTTCATTATTCATTGATAACTTTTAGGATCACGGAACAAAAAGCACAAAAAGTGTCCAAATGGATAAATTCATCGTACCCGACTTTCACTTCTCCAAGTCAAGCTTAAAAACAAGATCATTGTAATATACAAGTTATGATGCTAACACTACTCATAAAAGCTAATTGTGTACTTACTTTTCCTCCCTTATTCCTAATTTTGTATCTCAAGATTTTATTATTATTATTATTGGTGACAAATAAATTATGCCCTTATTAATATAAAGTAAACCCGGTTTAGACCACAATTAGTTTGAAATCCTTTCCTAAAGAGACGATATGGTAAGAATAAGGTCCACATTAAGGTTCTAATTTCGCATGATTTAGGGGTTATCCTTTTTATTTCATCCGAAACAACTCAACTACGAGTCCAGAGACGGAGGCTTTATTTAGATAACCCCGGAGTCGAAATTTGGCTTTATACTTATTATTATTGCAACATTATTAAACCTCGGTCCTTTAGAAGGCTGCAACATCGGTTGTGAGCCGGCAAGATGCAGCAAACATATTTCGACCTCGGTAATTTCCTCGACCTTTTAGAAGGCTGCAACATCGGTTGTGAGCCGGCAAGATGCAGCAAACTTTTATCAGTCTCGGATTATTATAACTATGTGCCTTATTTAGAAGACTGCAACATCGGTTGTGAGCCGGCAAGATGCAGTAAACTTTTTTCAGCCCACAGTTTTATTGTTATTATTACCTCCACCCTTTAAACGACTACCACATCGGTTGTGAGCCGGCAAGAGGTAGTGGTCTTATTTCGGCTTCGGATTATTACATAACTTATTATTATTAGCCAAATTTCAAGTCCTGCGGTCTTTTAACAACTGCCACATCGGTATGCGAGCCGACCATGGTCCAGGAGTCTATTTCCCCACAACACTGACAAAACCTCGATGTGTACCTTACTTTCATCAGAAGGAATCTCTACGAAGTGATCAAAACTAAGAATCGCAAAAACCTAAAGTAACTTTATTTATTCAACAATTATATAACGGTGAAACAAGCTAATGGGAGAAAAAGCCACAATTAACACTTATGAGCCTTAAAAATCCAAACTATTTCTATGGTTTAGCATCAAATACTTATATTACTCTTTCATCTCTTTTTTCCAATTTAAAATTTCTAATAAAGAAATCGTGAATACTTAGCCTAAACAATTAAGATTGTCACTTTAAACAAGTCACATAGACTGGAACAAATCTCATCTCTAATAAATCGAACTTCGCATATTTAAAATCAATTATGGGAACTTGCAAAGTCTTGACTTTGTTAAGCTAGACTTGCGTTTTATAGCTCCTTGTATAAAAGATTAGCAAAAATCAATCTATATAAAGTTAAGGAGAAAACTAAGATATAAAACCGGTCGGGTCAAAATTTACTTTTCGTTCTCACCAACGGAAAACCTACATTCGTGTCAAAACACTTATTATTATTATTATTATTATTATTATTATTATTATTTTTTAACTACTTTTATTTTTCATCATTTTTCTACACACAAATTTTTTTATTTTTTATTATTTTTGTTTTTTTTAGTTTTTTTTTATTTTTTTTAGATATGAACAATAAACTAAATATTAAGACTTAAAAATTTAAAATTTTGGCCAAAACGGGGTTGCGAGGGGCACAACAAGGCACAAGTAAGAACACATTTCAATAGAAACCCCCCCACACTTAGAATCGAACATTGGCCTCAATGTTCAAAAATGTCGGGTTTTACCCCCACACTTAAGAATGAAAAAGACAAATGCAAAAAAAATTCCAAGTGTGAAAGGAAAACACAATATATATACATGATCAGGATTGAGGATTCCAAAATAAACAGAAGATCAAAGACCGGATGATTGGAGGATTGAAAACAAGCACGGGTCTTCATGATCTTAAGGAATCCTGCAAAAACGAAACCACATACCATAGAAAGAAGCACGCCCCCACACTTGGGCTATAAAATAACACACTCACTTATTAATCAAGAAAATAGAAAGAAGAAAAGACACGGGTTGCCTCCCGAGAAGCGCTTATTTTTGTTCACCGAGTCTTGAGCCTGACTCGATCCCCCATACTTGAGCTTGGTCAAGGAGGATAGAAATGGAGATATGGGACATCCAAGTGAGGAATGTCCCCTCCAGAAATCATCATCGGGCTCTTAGAAAAATTAGAAATGATTTCGCCCCGATGAGATAAGAGAGGAGAAATGAGAATACCAGGATTGAACACTTTGTCCTCGTTTTTGGACGAAAACAGAAGCAAAAGGTCAAACACTGGACAAAGGGTGGGTTGGGTGGGTAAAAGATTAGGCATAAGAACATCGTGTTCAGAAATGTCACCCACCACTTTGTTAGTAACAACACCCGTATCGGGTTTAAAATCAAAACAAATCTCAACATCCGGTGTTTCCAGAGGAGGACGAGGAGATGACGGATTAAAATGATCAAGGTTAGATGACTTATTTTTGGGAAGGGGAAAGGAATCATTATTAAGAAATTCTTCAAGAAAACGAATATCCCCTTCTGAGTCATAATCGTCATCCTCAATGCCTGGTGGCATCGAGTCATTTATAGCAAGAAATAAGTCGATCTCCTCCATATAAGAGTCACTATCCTCAACGAGGATAGGAGATGGAGAGAGAGACTCAAGAATCGTATCAGCAATTTCCAAATTAAGTTCTTCTGGCGGTCGTGGAGATGAATTATCATACAACAAATTCTCAACAAGACAGATTTCTTCCTCTAGATCAAAGTCGGCTTTCTCTATTCCCGGTGGAATTGGATCGATATGAGCGAGTTTACTGGAGAACTCGTCGAGAAAATAATCAAACTTCGGTGAAGAATCAATTAAAATATCATGGTTAAGCAAAGATTCGATAAGATTTGACTCGACATTAAAATAATGCGGATCAATCTTTAGAGAAATGATTTCTTCATCATCAAAAAGAGGGTTCGAATAAATTTTGAAATTTTCTACCGGAATGTCATCGTCAGAAAGTGACTCGTCATTACTAGAGGTGAAATCGTTGTTTGAATCAAAGAGAGGATTCGAGAAAGTTGTAAAAGTCGGAGAAGTTTCATCACACTCGGGCACATCACACTCACTTTCATTATCTAAAAAATCCTCAGACTCACTTGGGATTGGGATAAGGTTCTCAACACTAGACTTTATTAATTCGTCTAATTCCTTTTCAGGAATAGTGTCAAGATGCTTGTCTCCCATTATGAGAGAGTCCTCGGGCTCTCTAGTCGGTAAGACGGGAGGGGAAGATGTGATAGCAACAGACAGAGAATATTGAGCAATAATATCTCTCAAAGGAATAGAATCATCCTCGTCGTCATTATAATTACAAATAGATTTAATACGTTGTGAAGCAGCAAGATACTTTTCTTCCATTGAAACGCGTTCCTTTCTCCGCATCTCGATGTCCAAACCATTATAATCTTGCAAGAGTTGTTTAATTTTAATCTCACAGTCTCTTTCATATTCATCATCAATATTCTCACCTCAAAATCTTTTATAACTCAAATCATTCGTGATATCTTTAATTTCGTCATCAATCAACCGCTTCTCACTCATTATTTATTCTATACTCATGTCTTTCTTTTTAAAACTCTCCTCTTTATTAATCCTCTCGATTTCAAGAAGTTGAACGGTAGAAAATTGCTGGGGTTGAATTTGGTCAAGACCGAAAGAATCACAATATGTGTTAGGTTCATAGTAAGTTTGATTAATCGGTTGACATTGAAAAGTTTCATGAGGACCCCCATAGTTTTTACAGCAAAGATATTGTTGAGAAAAACTCAGTGAATTTTGTGGATAATAATTATCACTAAAGTTTTGAGTGTAGCACGGTTCCTGCTCATAGACAAGCGGGACTCGTGATGTACAATCGGAACCATAGTAATGATTGTTACCACAAAAATCACAAGAGTATGTCGAGGGTTGTGGAGGTGGGTAAGAAAAATCGGGAGGTGTGTCATTATAAGAATAAGGATTTGGGTCATAGACAAACTCATTTCCGGATCCTACACTGCTACAGCCCGGACAGTTTCCACCATTAAACGGACCTCCACACCACGAGCAACCAAAATAGTTATATGAAGACATGTCGAAGAATTAAACGGATAAGAGGATAAAGAAGATAAGAATTAAATGAAGTAAGAGGATAAAGGAGAATATTTTTGAAAATTTTATAAAGATAATATTAATAAAAATATTTTTGGTATTTTTAATATTTATAAAAGAAAAGGAAAAATAAAAATAAGAAGAAAAATATTTTTGGATTTTTATATTTTTATAAGAACGAAAATAAACTTTTCGAAAAAAGGATCTTCAAGGGTCGAACACAAACAATCCCGTAAAAATCGCTACACCTCTCCCCGGCAACGACGCCATTTTGATATAAGTCGTTTTTAACACGTGTTTATCAAATAAACCCTCAAATGTATTATATATTTATAAAACATATACGTATACGTAAGCAAAGTATCATACAAATTATTCTTAGGAAAGAATAAAAAGTAATCAACACGGGTATCGTTTTCCTCGGTGAGAGGTGAATGGAAATCTACGTTCAAGTTGTAAATCGAGCTTGATTGTCATTCAAGTTTTTGGTTTTGGTTTTAAACTATTTTTATACTAAAAATTAAACTAATATTAATTCTAAGATTAAAAACTAAAAGATTAAACTAAAATTGATCTAAAAGATATAAATGACAAATATGCTTGCTAAGTGACGTGAAATGTTCCTTAAGTGCGGGCTTAGGTTTAACGAATTAAAATCCTTAGAAAACAAGTTTCAAGAAATTAAATGACAAGTAAAGTAAAATGCTTTTTAAAATAAATGACAAGTATTTAAATTGCATTAAAAGTAAATGACGGTATGTAAATTGGAAAATTCTAATGACTATATTTTTTAAACCTTTTTAAAACCGCACTTAAATTCTAAATCACTAATCACTTAGCAAACACAAGTTAAACTACTCACAATGCATAAAGAAATTCAATATAGCATTTAACGACAAAAATAAATCTACACTAAGCATGGCAAAAATCAAATATGCAAATATACTATGGAACGATAAAATAAAACTATTCTAAGTATTGAAAAGAGATTAGAAAATAGAACCCGAAATGAAGAACCGCAATGATATAAAACCACCCAATCTTACCAACTTAATAAACAAATAAGCTTATCACTTAAAAAGCTTCTACTTCACTAATTAGCAAATAAAGATGTCAACTTTATCTACTAATTACTTTCATAAAAACCATAAAGATCAAAACTTTATATATTTATCAACCTTATAAAACCCTTAAGCTCCGGCCTTAGATGTAGAATGATGGAATAAGAAATAAGACATGAAAAGTTAAGACAAAATAAGCCAATAAGATGAAAACTTTTTTTTAGAAAAATAAGCTATTTTGAAAACTAATTTTTGTAAAAATAAAACTAGATTAAATCTATACAAAAAACTACTTTTGAAATAAAAACTAGAATAAACTAAAAAGCTATCAAGGCTTTTTCGAAGAAAGGATGAAGAATATAAGCTTATAAGTAAGCCACTTCTCAAATAAGCTACAAGTACCCTTCGAAATAAGCCCTAGCTTAATAAGCTATAAGAAAAAACAGAAATGAGCCACGATTTTTTAAAACTCAACTAAGAGCAACGAGCACGAGTATAGATTTTACGAGTTACAACTAATTAAACACTAGCAAAACTTAAACGAGACTCAAGTAACTATTAAGCATAGGTAATCTCAATAAGCCAGAAACTCTAATAATAACAGATAAGCAACTCTAATATCGAACTAAGCATTTAGATCTAGTAATAACTCTAAATTGAAATAGCAATTGCTAATTATAAAGCTCAACTAGATCCAAAATTAAAGCTACTTAATAAACTAATAACCTAACAAAATAAGCACTTATTTTCATCAATAGACAAAAAAAAACAGCAGGAAAGGATAAAAAAAATAAGCTTTAAGCACTTAATATATTCACACAACCAAGCAAATAAGCTAATAAGCTCACGAAAGTTTGATCCAACAAAATTAGCCCATTCTAAAAACCGATAGCTGATTTGAAACTAATTTTGCATAGAAAATAAGAGCTCTTAATCAATCAAAAACTTATTAAGCTCAATAATAAGCTAGACTCGAGCTTATTTTAGCATATTATTTAGAAAAGTATTTAAAAACTATAGAAAAATGATTCGAATGAGCTTGGAAGGCTTGTAGGAGTCATTTTCTAAGCGATTAAGAACTTTTTAGAATAATAAGATGCAAAAATAAACTCGAAAATATAGCTTATAGAATAAGCTATCATGAAAACAAAGATTAACGAACGATTAATAAAGCAAAAAGCGAAACAAGGTCTTAAACGAATTCTAAACCATTTCTATTACATCATCAGATTAAGTTTGCGAAATAAGAAAGGTGCAATAAGCAGAAAAAGTAAAATAAACTATTACAAAATCAAAATAAGCTAAAAATAAGAAAACTAAACTAAAAAAAACTAAAAACTCCCCCCAAAGTGAGGGGTAGCGTCCTGCTTTTATAGAGCCAAAAAGGGGTGATAGTGTAAATTTGAGCCAATCATTAGTGTAATAATGAGCCAATCATGGCCTTGGATTAAGAGTCCCTCGGATCATGGAAAGGAAGCAGCAAATCCAACTGACGAGCATGTGACACATGTTTTTTTCAATGCTTCATTTAGACGCAGCTACTACATCCGTATGATCAATTTCAAATTTTGCAAATGACTAAAAGTGATAAAGCCCCGCCACGTGTTCATATTTGATTCGCTCCAAGAATTGCTAGTGGGATATCACGTGACAAACAATGAATTAATTTCAGCTCATGTGACTGTGACGTCATGTGACGTCATCACCCTTTTAAAACTTCAGATTTTATTTATTCCATATTGGGCTCATTTTGGGCTTATGCTAGCTTGGGCTGGCCCGACCCGTAAAATAGGTTACGGGCCGGCTCTATAAAATCCGAGGGCACCGTTGGACTCGAAATTCCGTGCTCTTTCTACTAGTATGATCGAGGACTTTTTACAACTTCATCTTGGCTTTGAGTAATAATTAACTTGATCAAGTTGAGCCCGATAAATCCCGTTTTTGCTTTGTTTTCAATTCATTTTACCTGCAAGACATAAAAATACCAAACAAACATATTTGTAATATAATAAAGCATATTTTAGCATTTTTAGTCCGATTAATAGTGTTTAACGGAGTATAAAAAATATGTATTTTAGCACTCATCATCTGTCATTGTTCTTCATTTTCTGTCTTAAACACCCTTTTTGATTCAAAAATTTAACCAAGTAAATCTATGTTTTAGTGTTTGAGTCTTTTGTTATAAGCTTATTGGTTGCTAATCTTCATACATGTGGGCTTATTTTACATTTCCAAGCTGATTTAGTTAGTTTTAAGTAGGTCCAAAGTAAGCACTTGGCACTTAAATTCTGATAAACCAAATCATAAGTTTCTGTTTCAGTTTACTTTATCTTTGTTTACTTGTCCTTAATCGGTTTTAAATATTTTTTTATGGTTTATTTAGGTAGTTTAGTAGTTAACCTTGATGTGTATTTAGTTTTATAGCTTATTAGGATGTTTAGCTAAGCTTAATTTAGTTTTAAAAGTGCCCAATAGGTTATTTTAGTAGTTTTTGGCCAATATTGTTTGTTTGCTTTTATGAGCTTATGGCTTATTGAAGTTTTAGCTTATTTCTGCTTATTAAAGCATATTAAGGTGTAGCATATATTTGAGTTAGCTTATTTTTCCTTTTCAAGAGCTTCTTAAGTCTAAAAATAAGCCAAGTGTTTTATCCTTTAGTCTTAGTTTGAAAAAAAAGAAACAAATTTGTCACTCTCTTTTGGCTTATTCTTAGCTTATTTTTAAGTTTGGTAAAAAGTTGCTTTTTAAAAGTTTGTTGTTTTTGCTTATTTTACAAGTTGATAAAAAGAAAATTAAAAAAAATGTTTTTAAAAAAAGAGAGGTCACATATTGCGAACCTGTGACTCCCTATTATATACCAAGCATTTTAACACACAAAACACACCCCTCAACCACCAAGCAACCATATGGCCATCTGGTCACTACTTGCACAATTTTTTATTTATACCCATTTAACCTTTCAGCTTAATTTAGCTTATAAACAACTTATTTCAATAAGCTGTTTATATCATTTTATTTTTCCTAGGTTCAACATTATTCAAAGTACCTTCCATAATTTTTTCAGAATTTTCCAAAATAGTTTAATAGTTTTAATTAATTTTTTCTATTAAAACTGTTTTTAATTCATAATAAATTAAATAAAAGTCATAAAAATATAATTCTTTTTTTTAAATTTTTATTAATCATTTAGGATTGTTAAAAATTAAATTTGCATTTTTAGGGTTAAATTTGTAGATTTTAGGTTTTTAAAGAACGAGTTTTGATTCCCGTTAACGTTTTTCGTTCAAGTCTTTAATTGCTTTACTTGTTAACTTGCATTTACATGTTTTTACGTTTTGTTTAGTATACTTAGAAAACCAAATCAATCTTGATCATTCAAGCATAATTTCTCAAACTTAAACTCGATTTTCAAATTCACGCCTCGTCGGGAAACGACCCGGGAAGGTTTTTTGGGATTTTGCTTTAGGTAAAAGTAATTTCCTTTTAAAAATCCTTTTGGAATACTTACTCTCTTATTATTATTGATATTATCCTTATTAAATATTTATATTATATATTTATTATATTATATTTATATATACTAAAGGATTGTGATCAATTTTTGGCGCCGTTGTCGGAGAGTTGGTGTACGGAATACGATGTTTCGTTTGAAGATTATGTTTGAATACCCTTACCCATGAGTTGTCGCATTCCTATCCCCCCCCCCTTGGGGGGGGGGGTTGTGAATATTTTCAAGTAATCAAAAATACCAAAAAAATTGAAAAACAACAAAATTAACCGTTGTGTCACTCATGATTTCGGCTCACCTTTAGATTACAAACTATAAGAGAGGTATAAGGAGGGTCGATCCTACGAACTTCGACCTGAAAGAAGAAGGTTTTTAATAGCTTCGCGCTTACGGCAAGCACCTTTTTGTTTGTTTCGGAGCTGTTTTGGCGGGGCGTACTAAACCCACTACGTACCACACCACCAGGCGGCTCGTTCGTACCATTCAATCCTTTAGTTATCACATTTTCATCCTTAAACGCTTTAACTTGAGCTGCCAATATCAGTCCTTTAACTCCGGACTGAATTTGTCACAACGCCATCTCGCTCACCAACTCACCGAGGCTTCACTCTCAAATTTCTACTTAAAGCATCAGCTACTAACATTTTCGCTTTACCAGATGTACTTACTCTCACAATCATCAATCACTAAACAGCTCTAAACATCTCTGTGACGCATATTCAACTCCTTCTGATCGAAATATGTGTTGAAGGCTCTATGAACTGTATAGATAACACTCATTGTACTGTATAAATAAAGCCTCCAAAATCTTTAAGCGCAAACCCCACCCGCTGCCTAACTCTAAGCAGTGAGTCCGTGACTTCTTCTCGTGGTATCTTCAATTGTACTTGATTCATAGGCGATTACCTATCCCTTTGCATAGAACACATCCTATCCTAGGTTGATTGACGCATTCACAATAAACCACCAAATCTTCTACTCCATCCGGTAACGACAATATTGGTGCATTACACAAATGGCCCTTCAATGTTTGAAAAGCTTCCTCCTACTTCTTACCCTACTAATACTTCTAATTCTTCTGAGTCAATGAAGTAAGGTGTTAAGCAATCTTGGAGAAATTCTCGAGATACGACTTAAATCCAGTCAATCCCCAAAATGATTCTTACATCATATGGGTCCGTAGAGGCTTCACTTTTCATCGCCTTAATCCTTACTTGGTCCACGTGAATACCGTCGTGATATACCACGTCGCCAATAAAATGTACCTCTTGCCAACCAGAACTCGCACTTGGAGAGACTTTTGCATACAACTTCTCCGTTCCCTTAGCAAATCCAACATCAATTTTAAATGATTTTCATGATCCTCCTTCGTCTTTGAGTATATCAAGATATCATCAATAAACACTATGACGAACTTATCCAGGTGCGGTTTGCACACTCGGTTCATTAAGTCCATGAAAACTGCGAGTGCATTTGTTAATCTAAATGGCATAACCGTAAACTCAAAATGCCCATATCGTGTTCTGAACGCGGTCTTCGAGATATCATCATCATGCACTCTCAGCTGATGATAACCATATCGAAGGTCTATCTTAGAGAAGTAGCGGGCTCCTAGAAGTTGGTCAAACAAATCGTCAATCCTATGGAGTGGATAACGATTCTTGATGGTCAACTTGTTCAGTTCACGATAGTCTATGCACATTCGAAACGATCCATCCTTCTTCTTGACAAACAAAACTAGCGCTCCCCATGGTGAGTGACTTGGCCGAATAAATCCCTTGTCTTGCAACTTTTGAAGTTGCTTTGACAATTCTTGCATCTCCGAAGGCGCTAGTCGATATGACGACTTTGCTATGGGCGTCGCTCCAGGAATCAAATCTATACGAAACTCTACTTGTTGTTGTGGCGGTAATCCTAACAGGTCATCCGGAAATACGTCCTTGAAATTAAGTACGATAGGAATATCGCTTAACGTTGGTTCATTCGCCTTTGTGCTCATTAACGTCTTTGTCTTCCCGACATTACGTTCTCCTTGAACACAGAGTACCTTACCTTCTTCTATAGGTATCCTAACTATCTTTTCGTGACACACGATCACAGCCTTTTGGTTTGACAACTAATCCATTCTTACTATCACATCAAAACTTCCTTGTCCTAATGGTATCAAGTCTATAGGGAATAGAGAATCTCCTAGCTCTAGTCTATAACCACAAAAATTCTATCAACTTCTTCCTTCTTACCATTAGCTACCTCTATCACATACCCAGGGTTTGCAATATTAGGTTTCTCATTTAATAAGGGCGCAAATTTAGTGGATATAAAACTAAAATCAGTACCAGAATCAAAAAGCACAGTAGCGTAGAGATTGTTCAAGGGATGATGTTATGAAGTTGTTGAGCAATGATTTCCGCGACATCAGGAGGGTTGTTAGGTTGTCGTGTTTGAACCATGTTTCTGATAAGACATAGGATTATATATATTAGATGATATACTATCGATTTCATAACCTATGATATTACATTTCTCACAATACTATATACGTACAAGCATAATCAACCAATATGTGTCAACACCAATTACATGTAATCATACTTGCAAGTCCATTTATGATGTGGCACATGTATAATTATGTTGTACACCATAATTATAGATTCCCCCTTTCACGCGTGTACTCTCTCCTATGAAAACACTTCTTGAAATCAACACATCATGCAATACATAACACATTTAATAAGGCACATAGCACACAAGATAAATCCTAAAACCACTTCTCATTAATAATAATCGTAATCGAAAATAACATTTCCTAACATGGTTCAAACGATAGAAAGAAACACATAACATCCTAAATCAAATCGATTGCACGAGTAGTCGGGTCGAGGTCAAACTCAGCTCCCACCAATGTCTTCCATCGTCAAGCTCATGGGTTGATTACTAGCCGTAGATTTAAGGTCTGAATTGTTAGCATCATCAATCAACTAACCATTCATATTGCCTTCTTGTGGTGGTAGTGGGTAAGTTGCAAACTTGTTCCTTTGGTCTTCCATTTGGAGTTGTGGGTGACCCACTGATACGTGCTAAAACACACATCATTTGTACCTCAAAAAATGCTATTAAAAGGACTAAAACACTAAAATTTAGATAAATATGCTGTAAAATATGTTTGTATTGTGTTTTTATGTCTTAAAGGTACAAAGGATTGAAAACAAAGCAAAAACGGTAATTTTCGGGTGATTTTCGACGACATTTTCACAATTATCGAGGTCAAAACGAAGTCTATAATTATTTGCCTCTCGATCACGAACATTGGGAAAGAGCAACGAAATTTGATCCAACGTATCCGGCCTTTCAGAATTGAACCTTTTATTTTGAAACCTTTTTATCCCTGTTTTGAACCTTTATACTATCATAATTGAACTTTGGCCAAAGGGGGTGGGAAAGTAGGTTAAAAGAATAATAATGCATATATATAACAAGACCACTGCCTAGCGTAGTTGGTCTTGTGGCTTGCTTTGAGATTTCACCCAAGAGGTCAGGGGTTTGAATCGCAGGAGGGTTTATCCCCTCCACGCCACGTCAGCTGACACGTGGCATGCCACGTGGCGGACCCAGACCCGACCAGATCCAGACCCGGACCCAAGACCCGATCTGACCCGGCCCATTCCTTGACCTGACCCTGCCCATTCCTTGACCTGACCCAGCCTGACACCGCCTGTTGACTGACGGTCAACCACCGTTGACCGATGGTTGACCGGTGGTCCGGCGGTGGTTCTACGGTGGTCCGTCGTCGTTGACCGTCGTTGGCCACCGTTGACTGGTGATCCGGTGGTTGCTCCGGTGACGGCTGGCAGGCCACGTGGCACCACTCAGGTGGTGACACGTGGCACAACTAATGATTGGTACGAGGTTGCAGGTACGAGGTACTGTTCATACGAGGTGGCAGGGAATGTCAGGTGGCAGTACGAGGTGGCGGCGGCTGGCCAATCAGAGCATGACACGTGTCATTCTGCGTGTGTCAGTACGAGGTAGGCGGTGATGTCCAGGTACAGGTACAGATGCATGGATCCGTGCCAATTATAGGCATAATAAGGCGTTAGTGAATGCAAAAAGACCCAAAATACCCCTTGATCTAGCAATATGATTGGCTGAAGACCTAAATGGACAAAAATACAAAAAAAAAAAAAAATAAAAAAAAGAAAAAAAATTAGAAAAACAAAAAGAAAAAAACAAAAATAAATAAAATAAAAATAAAAAAAAAAAGAAAAAAAGAAAAAAACCCCTCCCACTTGGTGGCTTTAAATGCCCCTAGTCACTGTTATTTCAAGGAGTTAGTTTTTTAAGTTTTTTTTTTCATAGTATAGTGTAGATTTAGAGTAGTGGTAGTATAATTTTTAGCCTATTGTAAAAGGCTTTTATAGCTTATTTATCTTAATTGTAATTAAGATTTTTTTTTTTTTTTTTTAGAGATTATTAATAAGATGATTAGAAAGGTTTGTTTTTAATGAAATCTTATAATTCTTAATGCTTATTTTCTTTTCATGCTTTTCTTTTCTACTGTTTTCTCTTCTTTTGCTTAATTTTCTAAATACGCGCATGCTTATGGCTTCTTTTTGAACCCCATCTCTAAGCTGTATATTCTAACAAGCTACTTCCATAGGTATTATTACTAGCTTATTTTATATTGTATTTCAATTTAAGCTTATGGAGTGAGCTGTATTTTCATTGCTTTATTTTTTATTCAACCTTATTTTTTATATATATAGGATCTGAACCTTAATCAAACCGAGATCCGAGTTCACCTTGATTGAAACACCTTAGTTTCGGTGGATTAGATCTAAAAATTATAGGTCTATATTTTTTAGCTTATTTTCCTAGCATAAAGTTTAGTTGTTATTTTTAAATTTTTTTTTCCCCCTAAGCCTTATTTTTTTTCCATAAGATCTAAATCTCTAAATATATCCGATCCAAGTTCACTTGATTGAACATCTTAGTTTCGGGTAGATTTAGATCTAAAGTTTTCATTTTTAGCTTATTGTCTTTAGAATAAATTCTAAAATAAATTTTGCTTATCTCATCTTTTTCTCTTCTCTTGTCTTTACTTTTTCAAAAATGCTTATTGTTTTATTAAGCTCGATTCGAATGCTAAAAAGGGTGTCATGAGTCTCCTACTCGACTTATTCATTAAGTCTTGTGCGCCTTTATCTTTGAGAGCTTATTATTTAGCTTATTTAGTCATAAAGTTCTAAACTTTACTAGCTTTTTAGCTTATTCTAGTTTTTATTTCAAAAGTAGTTTTTTATATAGATTTAATCTAGTTTTATTTTTACAAAAATTAGTTTTCAAAATAGCTTATTTTTCTATTTTTTTTCATCTTATTAGCTTATTTTGTCTTAACTTTTCATGTCTTATTTCTTATTCCATCCTTCTTCATCTAAGATCGGAGCTTAAGGGTCTTATAAGGTTGATAAATAGATAAAGTTTTTATCTTTATAGTTTTTATGAAAGTAATTAGTAGATAAAGTTTATACCTTTATTTGCTAATTATAAAGATAGAGCTTAAAAGTGATAAACTTATTTGTTTATAAGTTTGTAGATCGGGTGGTTTCGTTTATTTAGGCGGTTCATCATTTGGTTTCATTCTCTATCATTTTTCAATTAATTAGTGTAGATTTAATTAGTTATTTTATAAAATGTTTGCTTATTTATTTTTGCCATAATTTTAGTGATAGTTTAACTTGTGTTTGCTAAGTGATTAGTGATTTGGAATTTAAGTGCTGTTTTAAAAAGTTTAAAAAAATTATTAGTCAATGTTAACATACCGTCATTTAAATTTTAAATAATTCAATATAAACTCTCGCCAATTAAATTTCAAAAGCATTTACTTATTTTCATTTAATTTCCTTGCAACTTGTTTTTCAAAGGATTTATAATTTCCAGATTTAAACCTAAGCCCGCACTTAAGGAACATTTCACGTCACTTAGCAAGCATATTTGTCATTTATATCAATTTTAGTATAATCTTTTAGTTTTTAATTTTAGAATTAATGTTAGTTTAATTTTTAGTTTAAAAATAGTTTAAAACCAAAAACAAAATATTTGTCATTCAAGCACCAAACGAAACATTCTCATGAATTTCAATTCATCTCTCGCCGTGGAAACGACACTCGGAAGATAGACTATTATTTTTCCTAAAGTAATTGTCTTATCTGACGGGATATACTATATATTATTACGACACGCGTTTGACGTTTATCAAAATGGCGCCGCTGCCGGGGAGAGGTGTAGCGATTTTTACGGGATTGTTTGTGTTCGAGCCTTGAAGACCCTTCCTTGTGAAGTTATTTTCTTTATAAAAATATAAAAATACAAAAATATTTTTCATTTTCTTTTATTAGTATATAAAAGCAAGAAAAATCCAAAAAAAATAATAATAATAAAAAAAAAATTTAAAAATAAAAACATTATCCATAAAAAGAATAAAAATTACCAAGTTGGTAAAAGAACACCAACAAATAATACCTTAAATTGAGGTATTATCCATAATAATCTATCGCGAACCAAAGATACCAAAACACATTGCCTTTTTGTGTGTCTCCACTTGCGATATACAGCTCACCTTTGAAAGTTAAACACTTTCAAAGAGCTACCATGAAGCTTGTTGATTATTAGGTTTAAGTTATTCGATCTCGTTTTGTCCTTTAATAAAATATGTTGTTTAAAAAAACTCGAAAAACCAAAAATAATCTTCTTTTAACCTCTTTCTCATTTAATTCTTACTTTCTCGACCCTCTAATTTAATTCTTTTTCTTATCTCACTAAATTGTTTAATTCTTATGGCGTCATTCGACTATTGTTTAAATCCCCTTTACGCGATTAAAGAATGCTCGTCCTGTCGAGCTTTGTACACTGTAGACTTTTATTGCTCAAAAGGGGATCTTGAAGACAAGATTCTTGTTCCTAAACCCCCTCAGAATTGTGCAACTTGTGGAGATCCGATTGATGGTCTATATTGTCGACCTTGTGCTTTTTGTGAGAAAATGTTTGAATGAAGGTTGGTATACAATTCATGATAAAAACGACATTCTAAACACTTCCGAGTCATCCAATCACAACACTAACGTTGTTAGTGCACCTCGAAAGCCATTCGTTGTCAATCAAGACCCCGGTGAAAATTCCTCGCAAAGTCCTCCACAAATTAACCACAATTATTGTTACGAGTGTGGTGATTCGTTAGATGGAATCTTTTGTCAACGATGCACTTGTAAGTTTTGTGGGGAAGGGTGCACGATATTGTTATAAATGTCCACTCGAAAGCTCCGATAATCTCAATCCGGAACCATGCAATCAACCATTGATTGGACTCCCACAAACTTTGCCAAGTTTTTTGATTCGACGTGCTATTTCCCAAAAAAGAAATTCATTACCTACGTTCAGAAACCCAACTTTGTTGATGATCTCTCCCTAACGTGTTTCACAACCCACCTCCACAACCTCATATGTATTCTTGTGAATTTTGCTGAACGAAGCTCGGTATGTCACTACAGTACCAACGCTCAAGTCCGTACATGCTATCCGGAACCGAGTTACAATCAAGATTTTTAATTTCCCGCAAGATTTATTTCATGAGTTTTCAACACTAACAATATCTTTGTTGTGAAAATTGCGGGGTCCTCATGAGACTTTTTCAAAGTCAACCCGATGAATGAAGACTATTATCTGAGCAAAATTCTTGCTATGATTCTAATTCATTCGGCACTTGACCAATTCAACCCTCGCCAATAAACCGTCAATCATCCAATCTCAATAGCTTAAAATAGTTTTCTAAAATTCTTAAACATAAGCTTAAGGATCAAAATGACATCCCAATGTGATAAAGGGTTGGGTCAATATTTGCAAAAAAGGATGAAGATAGCAATTCGAAGATCAAGTGGCAAAAGACAATATTGGAAGATTCTCATTTGCACGATGATGATGACGACGAGTATATCTTTTGCTGACACAAGATATCTCAAGAAACCTCTCCTCCGCAACCAAATCCCGATTACCAAAAACAGACCTCTCTTATAATAAGGAGAGCATACTCGACACTATTCTGGAAACGGAATCGGACGAATTAATAAAGTCAAGTGTTGAGGACCTTGTCCATAAACCCCGAAGAGTCCGATGGAATAATCCGAAGGTGAATGTTATTTGCCCGTTATATGATTTATTCTCCGAAAAAGGATGAGGAGTTTAGATGGATAAGCATTTCAATTCCACCAGGAAATGTAATAGATCATTTTAATGCCGAATCTAGTCTATTGAAATCCGTGCTTAATCCGTGATAACGAGATATCTTCTCCTAAGTATTGAATTCCTTAATCGAGAGTTCGCCGTGACTCGCTCTTATCCGCTCTAATCCACCGGGAAATTGGTTGAAGCCGATGACCTCGATCCCAAAGGAAGATATTCTATTAATTAAAAAATTTCAATGTAAAGATAACCTTATCCCTCGCCCTCCGAAAACACTTAAAGATGAGTTGGAAAAAGTCATCGAATCCAACAAATGATTACTTTTACGAGTGATGACGAATTCTTATGCAGAACATATATTATGTCGATGCCTCACCTCCCGATAATGAGATCTGTCAGCTAAGAGGTGGTTAGATTGTTATCCCGGAAGTTGGAGGGATATGACGATGATATCTTCTACAATACAAAGACGATATCCTCATGAAAAATTGTTGAAAATAAATCTTCTCATTGCTAAGATCGAAGCATTAAAAGATAATCCCACTCCATCTTTCGATGTTATGACCAAGTCTTCCTCCACATCTCTTAACCTTTTCTTGGAGGAGACTAATACCGTTGATAATTATTTGCCCAAAACTGAAACTTTTAGCTCTAACCTGAAAGAGATTAGTAGTGGCAGTACCACTACCCGTTCTGATTTATGTCTTCCAGATTATGAAGTTTTCAATCTCAATGACGATCATATTAAAGAGAAGAGTAGTGGCAGTACTACTACTCATGCTGATTTTTCTCTTCCTAAATATGATTCGTTCATTTTGATCTTTCGATCAATCTTTTCCTCCTGCCGATAGAGGATGGAATTTTTATTCCATGAGGAGTTCGCCGATACATCGCTCACATCATATCTCCTCCGGATCTTGAATGTTTTTATTTTAAGAGTGAGCCCGATCCGGGAGATTTGACTTCTATTGACCCCGGGATTTGTGAGAACGTTTCTACAACTAATGTGAATGTACCAATAGAGGATGACCAATCTCCTCTCTTCGCTTTTGTTGTATGGATCTTTCTTGCTTTTCTCATGTATCCCGTTGTTCCTCCATATCTTCTCTCCTGTGGAATTAGATACCATATTTTGACCCCGGGCATTTCCACTTTTCTTTTTATCTTCATCTTAAGAGCCGGTGGCATGATGAAAATCTGATAAGATTTTTCAATTCTTCTGTTCTCTCTTGTCCCCAAGAACAAAGGAATTCGGGGAGAGTCAAGCTAGAGACTCACACAAAAACAAGCGCTTCTCGGGAGGCAACCCGTGACTTTTATTTCTTTCTATTTTCTTAATAAATAAGTGTGTTATTTTATAGCCTAAGAGTGGGGGCGTGCTTCTTTCTATGGTTTGTAGTATTGTGTTTGCTTGCAGGATTCCTTAAGATCATGAAGACCTGTGCTTGTTTTCAATCCTCCAATCATCTGGTCTTCGATCTTTTGCTTATTATGGAATCCTCAATCCTGATCATGTATATATAAATTGTTTTCCCCCTTTACACTATGGAATTTTTTGCAATTGTCTTTTTCAATTTTTGTAGTTTTGATATTGTGGTCGTGATGGTTGAAAAACATATATTGCCAGATAGCTTATTTTGTATAATGGCTTGTATAGATTATTTAGTGGGCTTTTCATGGCTTATTTTGAGCTTATATGCTCTCAGCTTATTTTGGAATCACAAGGGAGGTGATTTTGATTATTTACATGGTATGGCGTATACTCATGGACTATTTTTATGGCTTACGGTGCTAACTGAATTTATATCTTAGGTTATTAGCTTATTTTTAAGCTTATGGACTAGTTTTTGGAGCTTTTGGGCTCACGGCCCATTAAGCACAAATAAGCCGTAGCTTATTTGTTGGCTTAATGTGGTCCGGGTTATTTTTTTACTATCAAACTAGCTTATATATACTAGTGGGCCTTGGTTTTGGGCTTAAAACACGTTTTGGACCTATAAAAACCTTAATGGACCCTTATTGGGCCTTAACACCCAATAAGCTTTATTTAGTTGTTTCTAATAGTTTGTCGGACTTTTGAAAGTTTAAATGAGTTTACGAAATGATATTGAACGTTGTCTTGAGAAAAACACATTGATAAGTGTCGCGGATTGTAATTTTGGGAATTTGTGTCAAAAAGTGTCGAAAATGTGAAAAGTAATTGAAATAAAGGGTTGAAACATTGGAAAACGTTATATAAACGTACGGGTCATGTCGAAATTTCGTAAAAAGATTATACTTAGAAAATTTTACTTAAGAACATGATTTTTGATTTTAAATAATAAAATATTATTATTTTATTAATTTATTATTTTAATAAATTCACGAAAAGACAAAAAATATAATTTTTCTCGAAACTCCTCTAATATGCTATTTATGAGTAAACAATTTATTTTTAACCATATTATGATTATTTTTACGGTAACTAAGGTTATCGAATGGACTTATCGGGATATATTTATAATTATTTATTATAAATATCTACTTATATTACTTATCTATTTTCTTTAAATAGTAAAAGTATGTATCCTTAAGATATCGGATTGATAAGATATTTCAGGATGAGATGTCAACCATCACACCACTAAATTGTTACGGGTAATTGTACAACGCGTCTAACCTCTATGCATCAAACGTGAAAACTGTTTTGGAAATGAATGATTAAATAGGACATTAACTAGACTAGGTCGTGTGCGAACGTCGTAGCATTTGCTTATGATTTGAGTTTGCTGTGGAGTCAGTTGTTGAGGTGAGTTTTGGTAGCCCCTTTTTCTACTGTTTTTCCGTTGGGGGAAAATGATACTCAAATGTGTTTTGAACTGTTTTTCTGAACTGTGCGAGACGTCGTTTTGTTTTTGGGACAATTATGTGCTTATGATTGCTATGTGAATATATGTGATGTGATTTTACTTGCATGTACTATGTTTGGCTTGTCAAGGGTTATGATTTGACTTGATGCATTGCGATGCATGGCAAGGGTGATTGGCAATGATTTGTCATGTCTAGTGTGGTCCTGCCCTAATATAGTGCTCCAGTTGGTAGGCCCTTTAGATGCGTAAATGACATATTGGAGTTGCGACTCCAAGAGCATTGGTATATGCTATTTTCATGACTAGCGGGGATGCTAGGGCATGGCGATCGACTAGCGGGAATGCTAGGTCGTGTTACATGATTAGCGGGGATGCTAAGTCATGGGTGATTTGCATATATTCACTGTCATATTGCACTATTGTCTATTGTTTTGAGATATTGGCAAAAAATTTGGTTTAAGGTCAAACCTACGAGCTCACCAACACTATTGTTGACGTTTTCGAGTATCATTTCCAGGTGAGTCAATTAATGGTATGTAAATGATGTTAGAAGATCAAAGATGTAAACCCAAGGGGATTGGGTCAAGATGGTTGATATGTGCTAAAACATACATCATTTGTACCCCGAAAAAATGCTAATAAACGGACTAAAACACTAAAATATGGATAAATATGTTGCAAATATGTTTGTATTGTGTTTTTATGTCTTACAGGTACAAAGGATTGAAAACAAGGCAAAAACGGTAATTTTTGAGTGACTTTCAACAACGTTTTCACGTTTATCGAGGTCGAAACAAAGTCGTTAATTTTCCTCGATCACACCATTAGAAAGAGCACAAAATTACGAGTCCAACGGTACCGGCCTTTCATATCTGAACCTTTTTATTTTAAACCTTTTTCGTCCCTGTTTGAACCTTTAATACTAGTATAAATGAACTAGACCAAATAAGGGTTAAATAAATTATATTGCATTATATAATTGAAACACTGCCTAGCGCAGTTGGTTTCATTGGTTGAGTTAAAACTCATACCAAGAGGTCGTGGGTTCGAAACGCAGGAGGGTAATATCCCATACACGCCACGTCAGCTGCCACGTGGTACCACGTGGCGGACCCAGACCCGACCCGATCCAGACCCGGCCCAAGACCCGATCCAGACCGGCCCACGACCCGACCAGACCCGGCTGTTGACTGGCGGTCAACCACCGTTGACCGGTGGTCCGGCGGTGGTCCGCCGCCGTTGACCGTCGTTGGCCACCGTTGACTGCCACCGTTGACCACCGTTGACCGGTGGTCCGGTGGTGGCTCCGGTGACGGCTGGCAGGCCACGTGGCACCACTCAGGTGGTGACACGTGACACAACTAATGATTGGTACGAGGTACTGTTCATACGAGGTGGCAGGGAATGTCAGGTGGCAGTACGAGGTGGCGGCGGCTGGCCAATCAGAGCATGACACGTGTCATTCTGCGTGTGTCAGTACGAGGTAGGCGTGTGTCAGGTACGAGGTCAGAGTGCATGGATCTGTGCCAATCATTGGCAATAATGAGGCGGTTTGTGAATGGCAAAAAGACCAAAATACCCCTTGATCTAGCAATATGATTGGCTGAAGACCTAAATGGACAAAAATACCCCTCCCACTTGGTGGCTTTAAATACACGCAGCAGCTGTTATTTCAAGGGAGTTAGTTTTTAAGTTTTTTTTTCATAGTAGTAGGTGTAATATAGAGTAGAGAAGTATAATTTTTAGCTTATTAGATAAAAAGCGTTTATATGCTTAATTAGCTTATTGTAATGAAGATATTGAGTTATTAGTGAAGATGTTTAAGGTTTGTTTTTAAATGAGATCTTATTATTTTCTTAACTGCTTATTCTTTTCATGCTATTCTTCTTCTACTTTTTTCATTTCTTTTGCTTATTTCACAAATAAGCCTCGAAACGCTTATAAGCTTATTTTTGGATAACCATCTCTTAAAGCTTATATTCTTAATAGCTACTTTCATAGCTTATTTAGACTAGCTTATTTTATATTGTTTTCAATTTTGAGCTTTTCGAGTGAGCTTATTTTAGCTTATTTTTCGATGCTTAATTTTTTATCAAGCGTTATTTTTTTTTATATATAGATCTAATCCTAATCATACCGATCCAGTTTCACTTGATTGAACACCTTAGTTTCGGTGATAGATCCTAAAAATTATAAATCTCAATATTTTTTAGCTATTTCTAGCAATAAAGATTTGTTGTTTTTTTTAAATCCTAGCTATTTTATAGATCTAAATCTTTAAATATACCCAATCCAAGTTCACTTGATTGAACATCTTAGTTTCGGGTAGATTTAGATCTAAAGTTTTTATCTTTTAGCTTATTGTCTTTAGAATAAATTCTAAAATAGCTTTTGCTTATCTCATCTTTTTCTCTTTCTTGTCTTTACTTTTTCAAAAATGCTTATTGTTTGATTAAGCTCGATTCGAAAGCTAAAAAGGGTGTCATGAGTCTACCCTACTCGACATTATACATTAAGTCTTATGCACTCTTATATCTTCGAGAGCTTATATTTTAGCTTATTAATCATAAAGTTCCTAAAACTTTACTAGCTTATTTTTAAGCATTATTCTAGGTTATTATTTCAAAAGAAAGTTTTTTTATATAGATTTGAAAAGTCTAGTTTTTATTTTTACAAAAATAGTTTTCAAAATATCTTTTTTTTTCTAAAAAAGTTTTTAATCTTATTACTTATTTTGTCTTAAACTTTCATGACTATATCTTATGTCCAACCTTCCTCATCATAAGACTGGAGCTTAAGGGTCTTATAATGTTTTGATAAATGGATAAAGTTTTTAATCTTTATAGTTTTTATGAAAGTAATTAGTAGATAAAGTTGACACCTTTATTTGCTAATTAGTGAAGTAGAGCTTAAAAGTGATAAACTTATTTGTTTATTAAGTTTTGTAAAGAATCGGCGTGGATATATCGTTTATTTGCGGCTCTTCAATTTGGTTTCATTCTCTATCCTTTTTCAATTAATTAGTGTAGATTTAATTACTTATTTTATAAAATGTTTGCTTATTTTATATTTGCCATACGTAGTGAGTAGTTTAACTTGTGTTTGCTAAGTGATTTATGCTTTGAAATTAAATATGCGTATTTTAAAAAGTTTAAAAAAAAATATTTAGTCAACGTTACCATACCAGTCATTTACTTTTTATGCAATTAAAAACTTGTCATTTAATTTTAAAAGTATTTACTTTTCTTGTCATTAATTTCTTGCAACTGTTTTTCTAAGGAATTAAATATTCGTTAAACCTAAGCCCGCCACTTAAGGATATTTCACTTCACTAGCAAGCTATTTCGTTTATTTATCCAATTTTAGTATAAATCTTTTAGTTTTAATTTAGGAATTAATGTTAGTTTAATTTTTAGTTTAAAAATAGTTTAAAACCAAAACCAAAATATTTGTCATTCAAGCACCAAACGAAACATTCTCATGAATTTCAATTCATCTCTCGCCGTGGAAACGACACTCGAAAGATAGACTATTATTTTTCCTAAAGTAATTGTCTTATCTGACGGGATATACTATATATTATTACGACGCGATTTTGACGTTTATCACCTACGAATCCATATTTGTTGTAAGGAGGGTGCTCACTCATCTCTTCTTCTTCTTCTTCTTCTTCATCCGAGGTGTGGTATTCTTGGAACCTATAAACATTCCCTTCCTTGTCGATCCTTCTTTTTCAGATCACTCCAATCGTTTGGTCACCTACTTTCTTGTAGGATCCCTAGATCATTCCATGTATGAAGCACAAGATCAATGGCACAAAAGATTAAACTATTAAGAACTTTTGATTGATTGAAACAAAGAGTAGCTACAAACCTAAAGATGAAAAAAGATAATGAAGTGGCTAAAAAATGTCTAACCTAATTATGACTAAACTAGGACTATTTATACTAAAAGGATTTGCCTTTTAGGGCTTTCTTTTTGGGCTTTTTACATCTTGGCCCGTATACATGATAAACATTAATTAACATAGTCTTCCGACTAGAATTTGTCTATGTAACTTTGAGTGAGCCGAAGCTTCTTTAGTTTGGGTCCATTTATGCTATCGCTAACAATCTCCCCCTAGATAGGTTCATAAAGAATCCCGCTCACTCGAGCATGTCTTTTTGCTCGTTGTTTTTGAGGGTACTTAAACAATTTTGAGCATTGTAATTCCATCTTTAACACCTTGATCATAGATCTTCAGAATTTTGATGTGATGACTTTGATTCTTAATCTTGACTTGATTTAAGCTTTACATCATTAATTACTTTGTGATCTCCTTTCTCATTAGACTTCATACGCTGATTCTTTAGACTTACATCTCATATCTGTTGAATCATTGAAAGCTGTGCTGATGTATCATCTTCCAATCATTTTAAACTTTTCGTGCTTTTGAAGAACGACAATGATTTCAGAGATTGTGCGAAGCTTTGAATGTAACTTCTTGGATTCTTATCAGATACTTGGTTGGATATGATCATGTATCTTGCATCGGAAAACTTTGAGTCGACATTCCCATGATATAACAATTTATTCACCAACAAAAAACAATTGAAATGAAAAGATCACTCAATGAGTATCAAGAAAAAAACAATATGGTAGAACACAAAAATGTTGTTCTATTTTTTGAAAGGAGCCAAGTATGACGATACTCACTCTGGTTCGGTTACATAACCTCTATTCCTGTGAGGATCAATGATTACAGTACGAATACTGCACCTGTGATCAGATAGATTCATTCTAAGAATCGTCTTGACAAGTTTTCCAGCACGTGACAAGCTAGTTCCTCTAATACCTAAGTATCAGATTCACTAATGTTCGCCGTTCTCTAGACCAGATGTCCGAAGACTAACACACTATAAATATTTCTACAAATAGATGGTAAAGAGTGAGTCAGACAAGTTACTATCTCTGACTATACCGTAACAAATTCCGTTTTACTCAGCGTTTTACCTTCTTAAGACAATTAAAGTAACCGTAGAAGGCCTGTGGGACAAAATGAATTGAAAAACATTCGATATGAGCGTTATAAAAATTGTTTGGTAGCACAAACAGCAAGTTTAAATCAATAATGCTCTGAAAATGTTTTGAAATAATCCGAAAGATATGAAGTGCCTTGGGAAATCCAAACTTGTACAAGTACTTGTAAGGAAATCCACTTCACTAGTGGGCGCAGTCCGAAGACCAGGCATGAGCATTCATACGAATACCCTGGTGGAACAACATCTCTTTCCTCAGCATTCCATAAGATCACTTTCACGAGCATGAAACAAAAGATTCTTTGTCATTTATCAAGATACGTGTGTATAACACAAACTTTTGGTATCTTGACATTTTGAATTATTTCTACCACTTCTGCAACCCCCTACACATGTCGCGATACACGTAAGAATGTTTAGCACATGCATGGATAGGACTTAGCATTTTAGAATCAATCGAATCATTTAATTATCCGTTTAACATGTTTAAGTCACATTTTCTCCCCCGATCAAAAGTATGAAACTTGTGAATGGTTTTGATCTAGAATGTGGACTTAAAGCATATCGAGCTCCCCCTCAAATTATGAGGCGAGTGAACACAGCACGACAAATGTTTAGCAAGTGAGTAATTGAAACAAGACCTTTAGAATACCCACAGGAATGATACTGCAATCTGTCATGAACTAAGTAAGCGGGATGGTGTTCACATACTATCAGCAATAGAATCAGCAACAGTACGTCCGTGTGACCTGCAAAAACTGTTAGAAGTACTGATTCTCCCCCTAAAACTATGATGATTTTTTTTTTAAATATACACAAATATACAAATGATACAATGTGAAACACTTGGTTACTCAGAGACAGACTCATCCAGGAGTTCCTTGAGAGTCTCTGGTGACATTTGTTTAACTCCAAGCAGTGGAAGTAGTGTTGCGAAGCGCTCTCTCGGAAACTAGCTTTCAATGCTTTCGTAAATATGTCAGCCAAGTTTTGTATTTTGTCTCCACGAAATACAACTCAACAACTTTATTTTCAACCATGCTCTTTGATAAAGTGGGGACGAATATCAATGTCTTGGAGCGCGAGTGTTGAAGCACTATTACAGCATAAAGAGCATTAGCACTTTGATTGTCACAATACATCGTAATTTTGTTGAAACGCAAATCCATATCTCGTATTGTATAGCGCATCCAGAGGATTTACACAGCATCCTGATAGGGCCAATGTATTCAGCTTCTGAAGTGGGAGATGGCCGTACTATCTCTTTTTGTATGGACCAAACTAACAAGCCGATTGTCCATGAAATTAAGCTGAAGCCAGAATACTATCTTCCGTGGTCATGACACCTGAATAATCCGCATCTGCAAAGCTTTTAGTTTCAAAGCCCGGAGGTCCCTTCGAAACACGAACCATGTTATGGTTCCTTTAAGGTATCGAAAGATCCGCTTTATAGCAGTAAGGTGCATTTCAGTAGGCTTAGCTTGGTACCGGGCACACATACAGACAGCAAATACGATTCCATCTTTTTTCTAAATCTAATATCTCTTTTCTCTCTCATTTCTCTCTCCTCTTTCTCTCTCTAAACAACTCACTCTCTTTCTCTTTTCTTGTTCCGATTTCGTGTTTGATTCTATGAAGT
Organism: Tanacetum coccineum; assembly: GCA_026074375.1. Classification (NCBI taxonomy): domain Eukaryota; kingdom Viridiplantae; phylum Streptophyta; class Magnoliopsida; order Asterales; family Asteraceae; genus Tanacetum; species Tanacetum coccineum. Next base: position 47,324 of record BQNB010002319.1, read on the forward strand.
GAAGTGTTATGGGATCCTACATCAACCACAACCTCTCCAAATCTAAAAGTACTAAAGAACTCCAGAATGAGCTTATGCACTAATGGACCTCGAATCTCAAATAGCCGCCTCCAAGCTCGGCTAATAAACACACCCTATCCCTGAGCATCTTTGTGCTTCATCAGCATCCTACCGCTCAAACCCTCAGCCATCAGATAAGTCAATCCCCTAAAATCAAAAACCTAAACCTTATGTACCTCTCTCTTGTATATCTTACCCAACCTCGTCTCAAAATCCGCAATATCAGCATTAGTTGTAACATCCCCAAAATATGATACGCAGCAGAATACAACATTTGGGGTGCTACTTCATAATACATGCATACGAGTCCCAGTAAACGTTCAAATGATACGTTTATAAAACAAAATTTATTTTATTTATATGAGGAAATTCAGAGTTACATTGGTCCCAAATAACTTCATAGATTTCTTTTCTAGTTATTCACATCATAACTTTCTTACAAAACTTATTTTTTTTAAATGTATAAATTTCACTGAGACACAATCCCAGATATATGCGTTTCGTTCCATCCAAGCCATCAACAACTCCTAACCTCAGATACATGCTTAAAAACGTCAACAAAACGTTGAGTGAATTCATAGAGTTTGCAAATAACAGTCAAAATGCAATATTTGGTTTCACAAAACAATTATGACTTTGCTTGCAAGGCAAGTTATATCATGATTTCCACCACATGAGCCCGTGTACCGAACCTTAACACATTTATCATGATAGACAAATAAGTGACCGGGTAGTATGCAACCACCCTTTTCTCAATACAAAATGTCCGTTATAGGGTTCTCACCTTCGGATTCATACCTCGGACAGGGTTGTCAAACCCAATAGATCTATTTAATGCATTCAGCGTTTACCTCCTCGGTAATTAATGAGTACACAGTCAAAGGCATATACTTATAGCATGGAATCACATCACGTATCAAAACACATTGCGTTCAATTTTCAAAACAAGCATGTATCCCCCTCGCGGGTTTTAAAACATTTAAAATAGTTCAAAAGCGAGGCTATGAACTCACCTTGATCAAAGCCGGAGATCAAAACAACCAAAACAATCTCAAGACGTTGCAGCAACGAACACAACCACGACCTAAAATTTTATGTCGCTCGATTACTATACAATAAAGTACGATCGAATAATGCGTATATCGCAACTATTAAGATGATATAAATATACATACACATGTGATGAGAAATCCACTTGCGCGTCTTAGATCCTAAACCCCACATAATTGAGTTACGATCATTCTTTTACTTACACGTTACAATATTTTATTGAAAACTTTCTATTTTCGAAAACATTCTATTTTTGAAAAGTTGCTATTTTCGGAAAGTTACCATTTTTAGTATGTCCCGTCATCTAATTATATTTATAATAATGCTTATTTATCTCGTTGAACCGGAGTTATATTCCGTATGCTACAAAAGTTACTATTTTTAGACTTTCTATTTTTAGAACTGACCAACGGTCGTAAAATACCCGTTGTTCTTAAAATGTCCATTGATATTATTTTATTAACTCGATTAACCCTTACGACTTATTAATGCCGATTAAAATCTCCGTTTGAATTTTACGTTGACTTTTATAAATACATATACTTCCTTAAATATGTCCGCCCAAAATGACCGCTAATAGCACCTTTCAGAGCAGACTTTTAAGTGTAAGAGCGTGAGCGCGGCGCATCGAGCGATAGAGGCTCATCAAAATGACCAAAATGCCTTTAAACTAGAATTCTTAGTGCACTAAATACAATTTTAAAAAGAGCTAAGAAAAATAGTACTTACATTTTGACTCGTTAATTAAAGCAATTTTAAAACTAACAAACCTCATAGCAAAGTAAAGCGACATTTCGAACAACTTTCGTGTTTCGCCGGAAGGATAAAATGGACTCGAAAGTACTCAAATTGTCCATTTTCGAATCTGCCAGCTTTTAATATTTACCGCAAATGCTGAACTTTTGGACTTAAAATGTATATCTCGATTTCGCTCTAGATTCTTCATTATTCGGAGTTAGAAGCTCCATTGTATATCTCTATCATATTTTTCCAACAAAAATTAGATTTTACAAATATCCGAGCCTTCGTTGAAGAGTAGATGTCCTGTTTTCTTCTCTTCTGCTCAATTTCACGAGCTACAAAACTCGCGCAAAATCCATTATATTACCCAAAAAATCCAATCACCTACCTATCTAAAATAGACTATAAACAAAAATCACCTCACAACCCACAACTCAACACCCAAATCTAAGCTAGACGATGCCAAGATCCAACAGATTTCACATCACAAGAAAGTAATAAAAAAAACGAATCAATAGCGAAAACAAATATATAAACTAGCAAATAAAAACATACAATGCTAAATACGAAGCTAAGAACGTACCTCAAAAACCTCTCGGACCTCGCCAAGTTCGCTTATCCTTAGCCGTGGCTGGGGGAGGTTGGGCGCGGGGTGGGGGGTGGTGCGGGGGGGGACGCCAAGCGCGGACAACCGAGGGGAAAACGCAGCGGGGAGCTAGTAGACTGGACACTTAAGGGGAACTAAACCTAGAATCCTTTTGGGTCATTCCACTACATGAATAAAGACCCCGCACCAAATACCTTTCTTTTTCCTTTTTGTGCCCTGCCGCGGTTTTTGAACCCCAACCGACACGCAAACCCCTTAACGATGTTTTGATTCAAAACTCCCACTAATATTTTTCCCACTAAACCTCTAATTCAAACCTTGATTAAAACTATTTTTGTTTCAATCAAAACTCAACCTTCTATAAATCTAATTGCATATGGCCTTTTCTTTCATAGATGATTATATTATCATCATCCAAACCTTATTTGATAGTTGGAAAAATCTAATGACAAGGGTGAGGATGTTTGTTGGGTTCGACGAGCACAAGGAAGAAAAAGGGGACAAGAAAACAAGTTCACACTTGGTTCTTTCTTGATTTAAATCATTGTTTGAGTGATGTAGAAAAGGATTTCAAGATCAAAACTTGAAAATGATCTTTATATATGTGTGTGTGTATGTGTGTGTCGTCCGATTAAAGAGAGCAAGAGGAGGGAGAACAAATTTTGAGACTATGTGTTTTACTTATGTTTATATGCATAAGAATTTAACCCAACTTTGGAAGTAACTCATGTAATGATTATGCCTTTGAAATCAAATGGTTTGAGTGTGTTTATTACCCTAGGCGTCGGCTACAAGGGCTAGAGGCAAGCATGCATCATTTTTTTTTGATTTAATTACTTGTAAACCTTGTAAACCCTTTTTTAATTAAAATGGCACTTGACAAAGTTAAATGTACGTATGTATCTAATACTTTAAAAATGCGAGCTTTGGCCACGGTCAAGGAACAATGACGACGGAATCCACGAAAAATGTAATTTACGAAAATAAAACATTAACGTGGCGCGTCATAATTTATTATGATGCAAAAAACGTTTAACGGTCGTGCAGTCAAACGTTGACTCGTGAAACAACAAAAATAAAAATTTCTCAAATTCATTCGTAATCAAATACGAAAATATTTATTTTCGACAATTAAAATTTCTCATGTCGACGTTCGATCATAGAAATTCATAAAATAATAGTTATGACGTCGAATCTGCGGTCGTCGTACGCGTCGTAAAACTCGGGTTGTTACATGAGTGCATTGTAATCCCTCAAACCTAAGGTACTGATGCTTCTGATCTCTAGGTGGAAGAGCCATATCTGCAAAATCAACAAGATCAGTACACTGATTAAAAATTTTAACCAATATGTTCTGAGAGGAGATACTACGTATTTAGATTTGGATACGCCATATGGAGATCTGTAGTCAATACGCGTAGATATAAGTCAATACGGCGTATGGGATTTAAACGCATGATCTTTAGCTGATCAATACACCGTATTCAATTTGCTGAATACGTCGTATTGATGTTTTAAATTTTGGGTGAATTTTAGTCAATACGCCATATCCATTTGAGTGGATACGCCATATTGCTCTGTAGTTTATAAACAAAAAGGGAATTTTTCCAATTCTACTCATTTGACTCATTCAATTCTCAAAACCTTTACACTCATTGCAGGGGAAAAAGGGTTCCAAAACAAGTTATATTAACAAACTTTTTAAACCCGAATCAAATTCCTAATCCTAATTTCAATTCTATTAAAAAATTGAAATCTAAAAGGAAAGGATTGGAACACATTACCGGATAATAACGATCGAGAATAGAATGGATACGAATCGAGAATAATGATTTCCAAAATTTACGTGGTTAAAATTGGTAGAGTAAAAGTGTGTGTGTGAAAACTGATCCGGCGTATTAGTTGGGTTTTTATACCCAAACTCGATACGCCGTATTGGTTTTTGTCCAGTACGTCGTATTGGGAAAATTTGTTGACTTAGTCAACATAAGTTAAAAGCAGTGGATATGGTGTATAGGTATTTACCTAATACGTCGTATCCGTTCTTGGAGACCAATTTTCCTAATTCAAACAAAGTATAGAAAACATACCTTGGCCTCCGCAACTTCCCTGATTAAACACCATCGTTATAAAACCCCTTAGGGTCGAACGGGATGCCAAACGACACATATAAATTCTTAAAGAGATTCAGAAGCATCTCGTTGTCAAGATAATCCCAAGTCACGATGTTAACATCTAGTTTCATGATAAAACTGTTCACATCGAAAATTTTATTGATTTTATCGTAACTTATTCCAAGAGGTTTATTTGACCCTTGTGTATTTACATTACTGTATTATATCGATTTCATTATCATCATTGTCATTATCCAACTTTAGATCATCTTGATAAAATATGTTGAAAGGGAATATATCATTAAATTACACAACGTTTTGTTCCTCTTCATCACATTTGGACAATGATGTTTCAGTTTTCAAATCAAATTCATTGATACAATGAGGAACTTTAACAGGTTCAGTTAAGGAATCTGATTTAGACGTTAGAGCATCATTGTAAACAATGACTGGAAATTTATTCTCAAAATCTTTAAGGAAGTCTAAATCATCAAAATAACTTACCGTTGGCTCGGGTGACGGAAACGAAGGCATATTGACTTTTTCATTATTGATTCGCGCGTTCTTACACCTTATTATATATAAATAAACATAGACATCTATAAATACACAACAAGGGATCAGAATTCGCGCGAGATCAAGAAAACCGGAAGCAGTATAGAGTGTTCCCGGGTCGTTATGTCCCAACGAGGCTAGAAATGGATTATCGAAGAACGATTGATGTTTGGTGTTTGAATGTAACAAGGAATGATTGGGAATTACAACTGAAAGTAAATGCACATAAAATTTAAACAAAGAACACAAGCTGGAATTTGAATTAAAGCTACTAAAAACTTTTACACTAAGGCACAAATAAGCTCTAATTAGCTTAGGACAGACAAATAAGCTAATCTAAATCTAAATAAGCAAATTAAGCATGCAATTAAGCTAAATTAAACAAGAGAAACACAACAGTACTAACAACAGTACTACCAGTATTAACTACCAGTACTAACTTAAAGTTAGTACTGCTAGTTATAAGTTAGTACTGTTAAGTTAAGGTTAGTACTGTTAGCCTTAACAAAACACAATTAAACAGGAAATAAGCAAATAAGCTAAAACAGGAGGTTAACTACCCAAAATAAGCACTTAAGCATAAGAATAAGCAACCAGAATGGACTATAATGATAAATAAGCTAGAAAACTAAAACTGATTAACTCTTAAAATTATTTTGAAAAGACAAATAAGTTCTACTGAAAACAGTACACTAGAATAAGCTTAATCTACTTTAAAAAGCTAAAGAAATCTTAAACAAGCTGAAATAATAAGCTGATAAGCTAAGTTGAACAACCAGTACTAACAGTTAAGACTAACAGTACTAACTTGGAGTCAGTACTGGTAGTGTTAAGTTAGTGCTGTTCCAAAAAGTGAACTACCAGTACTAACTTAGAGTTAGTACTGCTAGTGTGAAGTTAGTACTGTCCTAAAAATGAACTAGCAGTACTAACTTGGAGTTAGTACTGCTTGTTCAAAACAGCCTTTAACATTTCCAAAAAAATCATTTTTTTGTTTTTTTTTTCAAACTTTTTAAAAACAGATTATCTAATAACAAAGTAAAACACTTATAAGCAATTTTCAATCCATAATAAGCACTTAAATAAGCATGAATTAGTCTAGCAGTATAAACTTAAAACCAACAGTTGTATTAAATAAACTAGCAGTTCTGCAATAGATAAGTAAAGCAAGAAAAAGAGAGACTTACTACACCCTTGCTCAAAACAGGGTCAAACAATGAATCTACAAGCTCTAGCTTGCATAGAACAAGCTAGTGAGAGTCCATAAGCCCATCCAGAACTGGCTTATCATCCATAACATAAGCTGTGGTATATTTGAGAGTGATATTTGTGATTTTCTCTTAACTACTTAACTTTTTATTTTTACTTAATGAAAACAGCTTATAAGTAAGCTGTGGTGAGAGCTTTTTGAACACAAAACAATATGATTAAGAAACTTAACACTGGTATTGTAAATTGACTTAAAAACTCAAATTTGCATTAAAACTTGAAAATGTTACAAAGCTGAAAGTAAAAAGCTGTAAATGACCTTGAAATTTAAACTAAGATTAAAAACTAATTAGTTCTAAAAACTAAAAACTAGCTGCCTCAAAGGCTTACAAAAAGCTCTATTTATAGCCGAAGTCTTGGACTTGCAGCTTGTGCTTCTTTGGAGAGATAAAACCAAGTGTGCTAGTTGTGTGAGGTGAATCTAAAGCAAATCCCAGCCTTTGATTTCTTTTGAGCTTCTTTGGAGACAATCTCAGCCATCGAAATGCTTTGGGAATGGAGAGGGATTGCCAACATGGACTTTATAAAGCTGGGGGGTAGTAGTAGGGTGTTGAGTGATTTTTGCAGAGAAGTATGGGAGCAAAAACAGGGTGCTGGCTGGTTTTGGTATTGGCGGGAAGAGTGGGGGGGGAATAGTAGGGTGGATGAAATGATTTTGGTAGGGTGTCGAGTGGTTTTGCAGGGAAGAAGTATGGGAGGACATCCAAGTTGTAACTGGGTTTATTGGGGCGGGAAAGATGGCTTTATGGGTAAGTTGGCAGCTTGGTCCCCTCAAGTTATATAACTTGAATGCAATCTTTGACCGGTTTACAATTTTGACCCTTGTCTTTTAATTCTTGAAATACAACTTGAGGTTTTTTGCTTTTTCTTCTCGGAGTAGACTTGATTTTGATTTGGCTTCGATTTCACACACTTTTCCATCCCGTGTCCTGTTTTGTCTCTTTTTGATTGGGTTTTCGTCCTTTTGTGAGATATCCGTTCCTGCACAACACAATTAGCAAAACAAGCATATATTTGGCATTTTGAGTCCGTTTTTGGTTATTTTAGCTCGTTTTTAAAGGTAAAAGGTATGTGTAATTAAGCACATACCAAAATCCCCCAAACTAAGATGTTGCGTGTCCCACGCAATGCTATGAAGTAAGCACTTGAGAAACCAAAAATCTTAAATCCCCTCGAGTTATAACTTGGAAAAGTAGCCAAGCGTTAATCAAAGGGAATAAAAGAATCAATAGCCTCGATAAGTCCCGGTTCTCACCAATTTTTATATTTACACAACTACTCTAAATTTTTTTTTTTTTTTTTTTTTTTTTTTATACAAGTTTGACTTCCTTTATTTATCAACAATGGGATCATAGAATGAGAAATGTTCGTAGAATAATCCACGGACGTCCTGACGGATAATTTCATCGTCCCCGATTTTTTCACAAGTCCCAAGCTAAGCAATTAAACAAGATCATTGTCGATATAAGTTAAGATGTTAAGCCCTCATACTTATGGACTTGTGAAACATTTTATCAACATGGATATATGATTTGAATGTGTGTGCTCGTTTTTACCATAGATCAACTTATTTTCATAGTCATAATTCAAGATGAATCACGACTCAAAGCAACAACTTATTAGGTACTTGTAACTTGATTTTAAACCATAGAACTTTTTGCAACATATTTATCATTTTCATAAGTTCTTAAAGCTAGGAATGTGTTGCTTAGTTTGAACACCTACCTAGGCCTCGCTCCCTAGTAGGATATCACAACCAACGACCGGTGTTCTTAGTTTGAAAACCCACCCCGTTGCTAGCGTAGTGGGAAATCACATCAACACCTTCTTCCTAATATGGCTAAGGATCGGTGTCTTAGTTTGAACCCTCACCTAGACCTTTCTTCCAAGTGAGATATCACAACACACCAAATCCCTAGAAGTAAAGACGTCTTAGTTTGAACCCCCACCTCGTGGTTAGCGGAGTGGGATATCACGACACATCTTTTACTAGCTCCATATGATCAAATGTATGCTTCATTGGCATAATTACAATATTCGTGCATTTTTGCATTCATATTCATGCTTCTTTGGCATTTTATCTTTCAAAACCTTGCTTTTAAAGAATCAAGTTACAAATTTGAAGCTTTTTCTGAAAACATCGATTGACTTAGTTGAACAAGCACGTATGATTAGGTGGATTAGAAGCTTATGGGAGAAAAAGAACACAAGTTATTCATATAAGTTTTGAGACGAATCTTGCTTAACACATAAACTTATATTTAACTCTATCATTTCTTGTTCTTCACCTTTTTAAAATTCAAAGCAATAGAATTCGTGAAAGCTCGGCCTGAAGGAACTAGCTAGGGCTCAATACGCCCGATCGAGTCAAAAATTATTCTCATTCTACCCAAAAGAAAAGTCAAAACTGTGACAAAACACTTATTTTATTTTTGAAAATTTTTTAAATTTTTTCATTTTTTTGGTATTTTTGCAAAAATTTTGGTGAAAATACGGGATTACGTGGTAACAATGCTGCAGGCAACAATCAAATCGAAGATACCCCCCCAAACTAGTACTAAACATCGTCCTCGATGTTTTGAAGGGTACTACGTTATCCTAAGGCCGTTTATGAAGTATGCCAAATGATAAAACGTTAGTCGATTAGATTAGGATATCGGGATTCCCAAAATGAAGCTGAGGATTTGAAGCTCGAGTGATCGAATAGACAAAACCGAGAACACGAGAGCCTTCACAATCCGGGCAATCCTGGACAATAAACAACAACAACACGAAACACGGGTGATAGAAAAGACAAGCTATCTCACACAACAAACAACACTTATTCATACAATTACAACTACGGATAAGCATGGGTTGCCTCCCACGAAGCGCTTGTTTAAGGTCGCTATGCTTGACCCGTCACCTGAATTTATTGGAACATTAGGGAAAGTTTGAGATCTGGGACTACCAATTGTGGTATGTTCCCCTCCCAAAGTAGGTCTTATACGATACCATTCACTTTAAAATTTAGGCCCGTTGGTTGAGATAGCTCAACAAGTGCCGTAAGGAAGACTTAGTGATGTTAATGGTCCAATCCAACGGGATTTTTAGTTTGCCCAGAAAATCTTTCCAATCTTTGAATTAAAGAGGAGGACCGATCACACGACGTTGAAACGCGATTTTTGATCTTGGAGTCAGGATTCTCTTCGTTTTTTCCTTATAGATCAATGAGTTTCTCTATAGGCATGATCACGAAGTACGTAAGTTCATTGAGTTGAACTTTCCGGTGATCAACAGCATAGAAAGATCTCAGTTTGCTTTTTAAGGCCCCATAGGCTTTGTGCACAAGCTCGATCGTAAATGGCATGCCTTTCCATACACAAGCTTTTAAGAATACACCCGATGGGCGTTTTGGTAAGCTGGCGGAAGCCATATGCATCATCTATTTGTTTCGACAAGAAGCACGGTTTTCACCTATGTTCCTTTCAAGGATACGGTTTCAACCAACGATTGACACCTCGACATGCCCACATGTTTGTGGATGATACGCGTGGAGAGACGGTGATGACTCCATATTTCTGCATACCTTGCAAATTGGATCATTGCAGAAATGAGTTTCCAGCGATCACTTAGATAGCTCGAGGGACGACCAAATCTGCGAAGAGAGATTTTAGGAATATACAAACTACCCTGGCATCATTGTGGGGAGAGCTTTTCGCTAAACCATTTTGACAAGAAGACCAACGGCCACGAGAATAATTTGTTCCCTCGTTTAGACGGGAACGGCCATAAAGTCAATGCCCCAAACGTCAAAGATTTCACAAACTTGGATGGAGTTTTGAGGCATCTCATCCCGTTGCGAAGTTTTTCCTTGTCGTTGGCACGAGTCACAGTTTTTGACAAACTCGTGGGCATCCTTGTAAATGGTGGGCCAAAAGAAGCCGGAATCAAAGATCTTTTTGGCGGTTAGGTTTGCACCATGATGTCCCCCGGTGGGTCCATTGTGGCAAGCCTCGAGAATGTCGAGAGCTTCCTTGCCGTGCACACATCGCCTGATCACTTGATCCGCACAAATTTTAAACAAGAAGGGGTCATCCCAAAAATAATGTTTCACGTCCTTGAAGAACTTATTTTTCTGTTGGGTTGACATGCCCTTCACAACGAAGTTACCCGCGTGGTAATTTGCAAAGTCAGCAAACCACGGGGTACTAGAATCACCACGAAAAGTCACCATACTTAACGTCTCGAGAGGAAATGTTTCATTAATCTCTTTAGGGTCGAGAACGTTTTCATACGGGTTTTCTAATCGGGACAGATGATCGGCTGCGAGGTTCTCGGCTCCTTTTGTGTCAAGAACTTTAAAGTCAAATTCTTGGAGGAGGAGAACCCATCGGAGCAATCTCGCTTTAGCATCCTTTTTGGCAAAGAGATACTTGAGAGCGGAATGGTCCGTATGCACTATGCTTTTGTTCATGATAAGATAAGACCGGAATTTTTCGAATGCATACACCACGGCTAACATTTCCTTTTCCGTCGTGGTGTAATTAGATTCAGCCTCGGTCATCGTCTTGCTAGCATAATGGATAGGCCGAAAGTGTTTTTCATGACGTTGCCCCAAAACTGCCCCTATGGCGTAATCACTTGCATCGCACATAAGTTCGAATGGTAGATCCCAGTTTGGGGCAATCAAGATCGGAGCTTCCGTAAGTTTATTCTTTAACGTTTGGAAAGCTTGGATGCATTCATTAGAGAAGATGAATGGAGTATTCTTCTCGAGAAGATGAGTCATTGGTCGGGATATTTTGGAAAAATCCTTTATGAATCTCCGGTAAAAACCGGCATGACCAAGAAAACTCCTAACTCCTTTGACAGTGGTGGGATGAGGTAATTTGGCAATGACATCTATTTTGGCTTTGTCAACCTCAATCCCATTTTTAGAAATTTTATGGCCGAGGACAATGCCCTCTTTGACCATAAAATGGCTCTTCTCCCAGTTAAGACACAAATTGGTGTCTTCACATCTTTGCAACATTTTCTCAAGACGGGAGAGGCAATTTTCAAAGGAATTCCCAAAGACCGAGAAGTCATCCATGAAGACTTCCATTGTCTTTTCAACCATGTCGTGAAAGATGGCCAACATACACCTTTGGAACGTGCCCGGTGCATTGCATAAGCCGAAAGGCATGCGACGGTAGGCAAACGTTCCGTAGGGACAAGTAAATGTGGTCTTTTCTTGATCACGAGGGTCAATGGGAATTTGGAAATACCCGGAGAATCCATCAAGGAAACAATAGTACTCGTTTCCCGCTAATCTCTCGAGCATTTGATCCATAAACGGGAGTGGAAAGTGGTCTTTACGGGTGGCTTCATTTAACTTGCGGTAGTCAATGCATACCCGCCACCCGGTAACCAATCGAGTTGGGATCAACTCATTTTCTTCATTTTGAACAACGGTAAATCCACCCTTTTTGGGCACACAATGTATCGGGCTGACCCATGGACTATCGGAGATTGGGTAAATCAATCCTGCGTCAAGAAGTTTTTCAACTTCATTCTTGATGACATCGTGGATTTTTGGATTAACCCTTCTCTGATGCTGAACTGCAGGTTTATAGTCCTCTTCCATTAGAATTTTGTGGGTACAAAATTCCGGGTTAATACCCTGAATGTCGGATAATTTCCAAGCGATGGCTCGCTTGTGGGACTTAAGAACCTTGATCAGATCGGCTTTCTCCCCCAAACTTAATTCTTTAGCAATGATGACTGGTAACTTGTTGTCATCTTCCAAGAATGCGTATTCAAGATGGGGAGGTAAGTCTTTGAGTTCAACCTCTGGCGGTTCATCAATCGAAGATTTAACAGTTTTGGCTTCACAAAGTTTGATTTCTTCTTGGGTTTCTGGTGAACAATCTCCTTGATTTGGAATAGGAGTCGGTGGTTCATTGTTCAAGAATGCTTCTAGGATGAGAATGTCCCCGTCGGGATCATAATAAGTCGGATCAACTTCCGGTGAAGTTGTATCATCATCTAGAGCAAGAAAAGCATTTGCTTCCTCGAACAGTAGAAAGTCACTTTCTCCAAATGGAGTTAAGGTCGGAGATGAATTAGCAACAATAGGATCAAAGCACGGAGAAGGATTTCCGTATGCTACCGAATCAGAAAAACCTAAGACCTCTTGCGAGTATTCTTCACTAGCCATATCAATGACGTCAATCCGGTTTGCCGTCATATGATTGAAATTTGCCGTGTACCTCGAAGTTTGATCTAGGTTGAAAGTTATGGCCTCTTTGCCAACACGAAGGGTAATTTCACCCTCGTACACATCGATTAATGCACGACTAGTTTTCAGAAAACACCTCCCGAGAATTAGAGGTACTCGGGGGTCTGGCTCAAATTCAACAACCACAAAATCGGCTGGAAATTGGAACTTTCCCACGGAACTTATCCCACCAAACACCCGGACGTCTTTGGCGATACCAGATTGGTGTAGAGTGATTGATCGGTACCCACCGCTAAGCCTCTAGCGTCAATGCAAGATTTGGGTGAAGCATCGGAAAGAGAGTAGATCCTATCCCACGGATATACGCATTAAGATTGATGCTTGCACGCGTATCGGCACAAGGCATTGCTGTGTTAATGCTAGAAAATCCACATTGGGAATAGAGGAATCTGCCGGGGTCCTCCAATAGTTTTTTAAAAGCCAACTATGTTAAAGGATGAAACCTGCCGAGCAAGTTTTCGATCAAATATCTTGCCATTTCACTCATTTTCTCCTTTGTTTCCGATTAGGAGTTTTTTAAAGTAGAGAGTGCGAATATTCGCATAAGATTCAAAGCATCCAAAAAGAGCTAATTTCGAAATCATATCTTTGAAGATTTCTCATAGAATTTCTCCATTTGTTCGTTAGCTTTACCTTGCTCGGCTCCTTTCATCATTTCTTCTTGAATGGTAAGTGGAATAGAACTTAGGATTGGAGTATCAACAGGTAGAGAAATATATGGCTCACGGATTTGGATTACGAGACTTAATTTGAACAACAGGTTAGGTTGGACGTCTTCGGTCAATCCGTTATTAAAGCAGGAGGCATCGTGTCCTTTGTCACCTCGGTGAGTCATCGATTAACTGCTTTCGGTCCTTGGATGTGAACCACCACTCGGTATGATACCATATTTAAATCTTCCTTTGGGTTGGTAACAGTGTTACCGAGTAAGAGTTCCAGAACCTGAATAGAAGCTTAATTTACTGTAAACAAATGTTTGCGAAAATCATGTTAGTCCGCCCCCCCCCACCCCCCCCCCCCCCCCCCCCCCGGGGGGGGGGGGGGGCCCCCCCCCCCCCCCCCCCCCCCCCCCCCCCCCCCCCCCCCCCCAATTTGCCATTCTGGGATTGCAGGTTATGACCTTGGTTTTTTGGCATGTTTCTCAACCATCCTGCATCCATTGCCGTGACATAACTTAGTCAAAATTGTTTTTAGATCACATCGTGTGTCTGAGAGCCAGGTCCTTGATGAGCTACCGGTTGATTGACCGGAGGTCGATAAATCTGACCTTGGTTGAAATTGTTTCCTCTGTTTTGATTGAAGTTATTTCCTCGATTGAAATTGTTTTGACTATTTGCATGAGGATTCTGAATTGGAGGAAAACACAGGATGGACCGAATTTTGATTTGAGACCAACGATTCGATAACCAGAATTACTGGGTTGAAAATTGGCCGCATCGCGGCTTGGGACACATAACTCTTGGATATTGTCATGTTAATGTACTATTAAGTGGCTGGAACAGTTTTGTGATAAAAAAAATGACCTCCCCACACAAGTTACACAACTTTTTGTTTCAACCACTGGTTTTAACGATCGAAGCTGGGGTTCTTGGTTTTTTATTCTGTCGAGAATCATCCGACGAAACCATGTTTTTGAGTTCAATAACATCAGATGAGATTTCTGGGGTGGAAGAGCTTGTACTCATTTTAGCTACAACAGCTTTGTTTCTTGATTGACGTACCTTAGACTTGCTCTCGATGATTTTTAAACATTCTCGAGGCATTTTGTCTAAGAAGTTACCACCAGCAGCAGAGTTCAATGAATCTTGATCATTTGAGTTTAGGGCATTATAGAATGTAACGAGCTTTTGATGCAATCCTGAAAACGCCATGATAGGGCATCCGCCTTTAAAAGATCATTGAAACGATCCCCCAAGCCTCACAAATCAAACGTCTCATCAAATTTTTGCTGAAATCTCGAGTTTCTCATTTCTGAGATTTGTCGTTTTATAAGAGGGAGGGAAGAATTTGATAATAAATTTCGGTAACAAGATCATCCCCTGTTTCAATCGATCGAGTGGGGTTCTTATTTCTCCAGCCATATCCGGTCTGCCCCAGTCGAGAGAAATGGGAAAAGCATAAGTATTAAACAACGACGTATTTTGGTACGTTCGATCATCATCTTAGAAGTGATCTGTTGAAATAACGGATGTGAGCATGTGGGTCTTCTTTATTCATTTCCCAAAAATTTAGCTTGTTTTGGACAATCATTCAGAAGACCATGCTTGATTTCAAAGTTTATTCGCGGTGATTCTGGAATAAACGATCGCACTCCAGAAATCCACGTAACCCTCGGTGGGTGCGGTGCTTCGCGAGCAATGCGCCATAAGTACATTTATCACCATCGTAACAATGTGGAGGGATAATCAGTTTTCTCAAGTTTGTGGATGATTCAACAAGAAGTCTTTGTTGACTTGTGGTTGTCCGACGTTATACGGGCTTAGAGAAACGAGTGCGCATGCACTAAATAGAAATATAAAAAGAAAATTACTCCTAATTTTTAGTTGTTTTCATATGATTTTTATTCACAATTGTTTTAACAGGTACAATGAGATAAGACAACTTAAACCAAATAATCTTACTTAATTCACACGATAGCTCTTCAAAACAGATTAACGACACATGGTGAGCGAAGGAGTATGAATAGCGCGAAGCTTATTTCTCCTTTCGGGTCGTAGTTCCAAGGAACAACCCACCTTATACCAACTTTATAGCTTGTTTAACTTTCAAGTGAGCCGTATATCAAAGAGACACAAATTGCAAGTTTTAAATCTTTTGTCCGAGTAGGGAAAATGGTATTGTTCCACACGTAGGAACAATTAATAAATTAGGAGTATTTATTTTATTATCTTTTTATTGGACAATGTTTTTAATAATTTTGGTTTATTTTACTTTATGTATTTTAGTATTGTAAATATACAGAAAAAAATGGAAAAATAATTTTTTACTTTTTTAATTTTTGATAGAAGAAAAATATTCACAAAATAACATACAAGTTTTCAATTACGTAGGATGCGATATTCTTTTTCAACCCTCGCCCCGGTCAGACTGGCGCCAAAAAATTGACTACGCGCGCGGAGCTCATCCCCCTGACCCCTTTTTAATGTATCAATAAACATATATAAAAATAAATACAAAAAATACAACACTACCAAGGGAACGAAAATCACAACTGCGAGAGCAATGTAACCGGAAGCAGTATAAAGAGTGTTCCCAACCCTTTCCCTCCCTCCTCCCGTTCCCGGTCGTTATGATGTCCCAAACGAGGCATAAATCAATGAGGATTTATCCAAGAAAGACGATTGACTGATTGGTGTTTAGAATGTAACAGGAATGTGAATGATTTGATTGTGTACTAAACCTAATTAGGCGAGGCAAATGAACACAAAAAAATCAACGGAACATAAAGCTATAACCATAAGCATGGAAAGCTACTAAAGGCAAAAACACAAAAAACTTTATTCACGCAAAGAAGGCACAAATAAAGCTCTAATATTTTTCCTTTAAGACATTCAACACAAAATAATCTAATCTAAGTTCTAAATAGAAGCAAATTAAAAGCATAGCAAAAAAAAAAAGCGCCTTTTTTACTAGAATTTTAAAACAAGAAGAGAAACAACAACATACTAAACAACAGTACTAGACACTACCTCAGTATTAACTACTACCACTACCACACACCCTATCGTACAAAAGTCACGCAACTAACAACTAACTACCTTAACCTCCCCCCCATGATCTGACCAGTGTATATCCAAGCACAAAAACCCACCAAAACAACAGTAAACTACCAGCGAAACGCTAAAACAAAGAGGAGATTACCAAAATAACCCAAAATAAATCCCAAAACCACTTCATAGAGAATAAAAAAGCAAAACTACAAAAAGAAAAATAGAGCCAAGAAAACCAGAGATCATAAACTATAAACATCTATCGCCTCCTGGCACTCCCCCACCCACCGCGGATCAACCCCACACACTCTACCACACCATCCATAACAAAATCCCCGGGCCCCGCCCGCTTCCCCACCACCTCAAACACAACACCACCACCACACCTAAGACGACACCATACACCAACACACCCACAATACACCACCAGCCCTAAGTCCCCACCACCCCCCCACCCCAGCCTACCGTTCAACACACACACCTACACCCCCGCACCCCCTCGCTCCAAGCCCCCACGCGCCACTCACCCCCAACCACCCAACCCCCCGCAGACGGCCTCCCATCCCCCAACCCGCATCCTCACCCACTCTGCATCACCCTTCACCACCCCCACCATCCCCCCATCCCATTCCTTAACCACACTCTAAAACCCATCCCTAGACCTATCAACCAATTCTAACTAACCCAAACACAAAACACACACATTCTGCTATAACACATAAAGACCATTCAGTTCAAATCTTTGAACGTGGAAATCTAACTAATTCAAACAAATTAGCCACATTCACTATCGTCCCAAGTAAAACCCCCAGAAACATAACGAACCAGACCTAACAAGGGCTGAAGCGACACTGTACGAGAAACGAAAAAGCAGAAGTGTCCCCCAGATCCCACGCAACCATCACCAAAATATAAGCTAACGTTAATGTACATGAACGTTAGAAAATGCAAACATAGGAAGTGTAAAAACAATTAAGGGAGTATGGAGTGGGGTGCACCGTCAAAATCATTTTTTTCTTTCAAATTAATTAAAAACAGACTATCTATCAACAAAATAAGACACTTATAAGCAATTATGATTAAGATTAAGCACTTAAATAAGCTAAAATGGCCTAGCAGTGTTAACTTATAACTAGCAGTTCTGCTGAAAGTAAGAATAATGAGAGAAAGAGAGATAGACTTACAAAACCCTTGCTCTAAACAGGGTCAAACAATGAATCTACAAGCTCTAGCTTGCTTAAAGCAGGCTAGTGAGAGTCCATAAGCCCATCCAGAACTGGCTTATCATCCATAACATAAGCTGAGGTATATTTGAGAGTGATTGTTGTGATATTCTCTTAACTACTTAACCTTTTTTTAAGTTCACTTAGTTAAAACAGTTTGTAAACAAGCTGTATTGAGAGCTTTTGAACATAAAACAACTCAATTCAGAAACTTAACACTTGGGATTATAAAGTGACTTTAAAAACTCAAACTTGCATTAAAACTTGAATGTTACAGCAGAAAATGAAAACTGTAAAGCAAACCTGAAAATAAGCTAAGTTAAGTTAAAAACAAAAAACTAGATTCTCCATTCATTTTTCTCAAGGCTTACAAAAGCTTCTATAGATAGCCCGAATAATTGGACAATACAACTTGTGCTTCTTTGGAGTGAAAAACCAAGTGTGCAAGTTTTTGTGAGGAGAGACTGAGAGCAAATCCCACCTTTGATTTCTTTTGAGAATCTTTGGAGACAACGCAGCCATCGAAGTGCTTTTGGAATTGAGAGGGGATTGCTAACAGGGACTTTATAAGAGCAGGGGGGAAAGTATGGTGGATGAAATGATTTGGAGGATGTTGAGTGATTTTGCAGGAGAGGTTAAAGGAGCAAAACAGTAGGGTGCTATGCTGGTTTTGGTATTAGGCGGGAAAGCTTATACACGCATTTGGCCTTTGGCAGAGAAAGGTTGAAATGATTAAGGAATGTTTGGCTGTTTTGTACAATAAAAGCTCCTCTACATCTTTCATTCTTTTCATTTCCATTTTCCCCTTTCTTTCTTTTATAAATAAACTTTTCCAAATTTGCATAGTTAGCCCTTGTCTTTGTTTCCTTAATATAACTTAGGGGTTTGGCATTTTTGACCCCTCAAGTTATATTTTTTCTTTGCTTTTTCTCCTCGGAGTTGACTTGACTTTGATTTGGCTTCGTCTTCACACACTTTTCCATCTCGCCCTTGCTTTGACGCTTTTTTCTTGGTTTTTCGTCTTTTTGTGAGATATCCGTTCCCTGCACAATACAAATGCAAACATACAAATACAATGTATTTTTGGTATGTTTTTATTCTTTTAAGTTCGTTTTAAATGAAAAATGGTATGTGTAATTAAACACATATCAGTTAGCATACGATGAACTTCATCCACGAAGTTATGTAGCTCTTCTCGAGTATTGCGAATGTTCAAAGAACAATCACACGACGAGGTATGTGATTGTTTTAAAGGTGGTAGTGGAAATGTGGACGGAAGATATTAACCATCTATATAATAATAGAGGCATGATTAAAGTTTTTGCAAAACGACTTAGACATGAACAATAAGTGACATTTTAATTTGCATTTTGCGAATTAAAAATGCTTAAACATTTCGGATGAAATGATTAAGTTATCGAGATTTATCAGAATATATTTAATAGTAACAAGACTATTAAAATGAGAATGACACGTTTATGAGATTTGTTTCATCATTCCTAGACCTAGACTTAAAAAGGTTCACGTTTGAGTGGTTTGGTGAGGATGACGGCGATGTTGTCTTCCGATTTTTTTTTGTCCGCTGAGAGGATATATCCTTTGGTATTATGTCGCATGAAGGAAATAACGACGAATACTGATGAGTTTACTACCTAAGAGATCGATATAATTTTCGATCCTCATTGTTATGATGTGACATGATAATAAACCATCGTGACATTCCAAGGGGGGATGTAAAGGACTATACAGAAGGAAGTAACTTAGTCTTCAGGTGTGTATATTAAAGAGGCTTACGAATCAATTATGTATAAACTACGTAATACTCTTTATCACTGAGAGGTTTGATGTAAGCTTTTTAGCTTTAGGAAGATCATTTTAAACCATATGTATGTTAAAAAGGTGCATGAATAGTGACATACGAATATGACCCTTAACAGTTTGCATCGCAAGTTAAAGATACTTGAATATTTCGGATGAAATATTTAAGTTGTCAAACCTACTTGGAGGAGTGTTAGATATGTATCTAACTTTTCCTTGACGATAAGAGTATTATTTAGAAGAATGCGAGATATGAATAAGGGAATTTATGGGTAAAGACTCAAAGAGATATAAACCATTTTACGACTCTTTTGACTTTTTTAGATTTGTGACATACTTATACAATAGTATCTGGAAGAACGGGACATCGAAGAAAATATATACTAAGTTAGAAAAATAACTACCAAGATGTATATTAACATATAGATATAGGCATGTAAGTTTATCTAAGCATGCATCAACACAATAATCAACGAGATTAATATGTAAGACTCTATGGCATTGTAACGTCAATCTGTCCATATATGTTAATTGTCATACATTTAAGTTAGTGTACAATTAAGCACGTAAGTTTCATGTAAAATGACCGCAAACAAAACATGAGACATTTTATATATAAATCTCTGTTAAAAACATGTGATAGCATTATATGGCATTTAGGAGCATGTGTCCATTTTAGATAAAAAAAAAATAATTTATCTAAATTGCTAGAAAAATGACAATAAATGCCTTTCTAATGGACATGCATTTAATATCTAAGTAATTAAATGTTAAGCATCAAGATCATGAAGACATATAATTGCATTACATGTGAACAAGTAATCATCTTAAAACATTAAAGCACAAATTATAGGTAGTCAATTGTGTCTAGATTACTAAGGAACAGCCTAATTTCTACGTTGCTAGTGTGTACTCCAAATAATAAACAAAGTCTAATCGATGTAGACTATAAATAATCATTAGGCATGTTTTAGGAAGAACCATTTAAAATCAATATTATAAGAATGAAAAAGAGACTAACTAACACTAGTGGTGCTCAATTCCAAGCTAAACAACCATTTTACGGGTTATACACTACGCAGTATGAACCCCAACTTCACTTTTGGAAGCAATTCCAACCGTAGGTCCAAATTGAATTTCTAGTGCAGAAATAAATTTCACCATATCATGTCTCATTTATAGACAAAATAGAATTCTAATATTTGCCTAATAAAGTGTAGCAAAGATAAAATTATGTATATCTTTTCATAGAGTCCTAGAGGCCAAAAATGACTCAACTAACATAACTTTTAATACATGTTCGAGAAACCTAATCACGATGTGTTGGAATTCCTAAGATAAAGCATAAACCCGATGTTTTAATCTTTTGTTTCCGAAGAACCTTATAGGTTGTTTTGGTTTTGATTACATGTTGCTTTTAATTAATTGATGACTAATTAAGTCAATCTTTAACATGTGTCGTTGTCACATGTGATATTTAATCTGTTGATTTTTTTCAAAAGCCAAGAAGACGTGCTATTTGTGACAATGACAAATATGTTTATTGAGAAGAGTTTTAAAAGAATTCGTTCTCCTCTCTTTCTCCATTTTATGTCATTGTGAACTGAATCTCATCAATAATATTTAACTAATTGAGTTAGAGATTCCTTTAATGAAAAATAATTTGAAAAAGAGAATATTTCATTTTATGTAAAATGAGTAAAATTTCTTAGAGAAGTGTAAGCAAAATGTTTTAATCTTTTGTTAAAGATCTATAGGTTGTTTGGTTTCGATTACATATTGCTTGATTTAATGGATGTCTTATATTTAATCATCTTACATGTGTAGTTGTCACATGTGATATTTAACGTGTTTGATTTTTTTTCAAAAGCCAAAAGATGTGCTTATTTGTGACAATAAAAAATATGTTATATTGAGAGTGTTTTAAGAATGCTCCTTTACATGTCTTGTGAAATGAATCTCATCAAGATTATTTATCTTAATAGAGTTTGTGATTCATTAATGATAAATGATTGAAAAGAGACATATATTATTTTTTAACAAATATGTTTTTCTAAAATTATTATTCCTATCAATGTTGTATACCATAATTAAATAAGTGTTTGAATAAATGTATTTTTACTTGTTATGCATTGACACATATTATGATAGGTTGTTTTTAATAACTTATATTTTTCAAATTATTTGTAGTGTATTTTCTTGTAACATAATCATTTATGCTACGAAGAAAATAAAATTCATAGGATATATATTATCCTTTATCAATCGTTTAATACGATAAGTCTATAAATTCTTTAAACATAATATTTCCCAAACATCATGTTATCCTAGGTGAATAAACAAGAATATTATTCTTATTTGAGAATATAGTTAAAAGTTAATTTTAGCTTTGAGTTGTGCTTTTATGTTGTATGAGCAAAGTTTACATATGTTGTTAGTTTGCTCGTGTTTGGTTTTTCAGAAATAACATATTTACCAATTGCATTGCAATGTCAATTTCTTGAATATTTCAGATGAAACATTCAAGTTGTCAATCCTAATTCATTGTGCATTTTATGCATGTATTAAACATATTAGTATAATATTTGGAACACAACCATTAGACAAGTAGACTCAATATGGCATCATCAACACAAGTGTGAGTTATGATCTGATGCATATTCTTTTCATCTAGAAAAGGATGTAATCATATTTATATCAATCAAGTGTGATTGAATATGTAGATCCAAGATAATATATTTTGTTATGTTTTGATATAATCTTAAAACTAAACAAATAAGAATCTGATTTCATGTCCATACACGAAAACTTGTCAATCAGATTCAATAAAGATATCAATCATAATTTGAATAATGAATTGATATATTCTCGAAATCTTTCTTGATCCTCACGAACACTCATTTAAAAGAAAATAATTAAATATTTAAATAATGTGTTCCATTAATCCCAAGATTAGTTGTAAGGTGAGGTTGATGAATGATGACAAGTTAATTTCTTATTTCAAGATTGTGGTAAATTTTACTTGCGTGAAAAACTATTTGTTGTTATGTATAGTATGCATAGATTTTTGACATTTTATTAGTATATAAATGAGTTTTCTAATCATTTTTATACAACACACATCTTTTGTAAAATACTATATGTGTAGGATCCTGTATTAACACTTCACTTCATATAACAAACCATGAATCGATCAAGAAAATAGATAAAGAAAGTGAGTTGATTTAGAGAGAGAAAGAGGATAGAGAGTTGAGAGAGAAATTTAAGA